>JAESIW010000020.1:5974805-6002674 GCA_016802295.1 Brachionus rotundiformis
TACTTTACGGTAAGATATATAAGATAAGTTCATGAACAAGATAAAAATAATCTATTGATCCCAATTTGAGAAAGCTTCTTTCGAAGTAAACTAAAGGTTATAAGCAAATTAGCTTGATTCAATATAGATAAAAATAATAAAAGTTTTGTATGTAGCTTTAAAGCTATGCACCATTATCAAATTTTCAATAAAATTTTTAAAAATCGATGAAAGAATTCATTTTTAAATAAGCTTCTAAGCTTTAAAATAAAAAAATGGTCTTTTATTAACAATTTTATTTCATTTCAAAATTAAAAACATAATTTAAAAGAAAAAACTAAATAAATGAACATAATGATTTTTATAAATGAAAAAAAATTTCTCATTGTATCGAGTTTAAACATTTCAATTAATTAATAAGTGGATAAGTAATTAAATATAATTATTAATTAAATTAGAATAATCGGTAGAAAATTAAATAGAAAGCAAAGCCTTTAATTTAAATAGAATCCTTTCTCTTGGCATGCAGTCAGTAATTGTTTACCAAGAATCTCTTCACTCGAATACTCTGGCAATTTAAGATAATGAACACATGTATTTACACTTGGAAAACTGGAATCAGTTCCATCTTTTTTCACTACAGTTAATCTTGGATGCAAGTTGGCAAGACCTCCAGGTGGTAAAGAGGAGCATCCAGTCAAAAATTGTACAAACAACTTGCGCTCATTTGCATCCATTTGACACATTACATTCACGAATCTTAAAAATCCCACACTTTCTTTGGTATAACCGAGCTTGGGCTCGGTATAATTCATTATTTCGTCATAAGTCCAACTTGGCGCTTGGTCTCCACTCAACAAAACCTGGAATTCATACGGCTCAAAACACCTTAGCGCATCCATACTAAACACACTGTCAAAGCCATCTTTAAATGACCTAATTTGTTTCTCAATGCCTGATTTAAGCACAAAATCCAACATCAGATCAATATAATCACCAAGATTGTGCTTATTTACCACTAATTCACCACCATTTTCCTTAAGATCATAATGGTCATAAGTATATACTTTGGATGGTGGATTGTACTGAAACACAAGACCCAACTCTTCGAGTTGTATCGGATTTTCGTTAAGAATAATGTAAACATCATCTGATTCGCCTTTTTGGTACTTGTTCAAACCAATTTTTAGTTGATTTAATAAGTCGCCTCGGACAGGATCTATATGACATAGATCGTCCAGGCCAAGCATGTCAAGACTAAACTCATCTAAATTGTTGCAGACTATTTTCAAGAATTGTTTAGAAAATGGAATGTCAACCAATCTTTGGTCTTGTAAACTTTTGGCTATAAAAATTCCCATAAAGTAATAAAATTCCAAAACTGTTTTAAAATGGCTGGTCTCGTACATTTGAGGTGGATATGGTGCTGGAAATAGACCATTTGTGTTATGTACAAATTTTTCATCCAAATTTTCAATTTGCTCCAAAGTGAGCTCATTGTGCTGTTCCATGTCGTCACAGTGCCATAGAGCAAATTTCTTTCGCTGCAATTCAGCAGCTATTAGGCTAAAAAATTCCAAAGTCGGTCCAAGACCGGTACCTTCTTCGTCCATAAACTCAATTTCCAAGATGGCTTTTCTGCTAGCGTGGAATTTGAGCGCGTTTATGGCCGATTTAATGAGCTCACTGGTTGGTTCTCTGGGAACTTTGATGCGTTCGTGTTTAAGTCGACCAATTCTGTATTCATGGTCGTCACGCACAGTTCTAGCAGTTGGACCACGCAAATTAGACAACATGGCATCTCGTTTGTTCTGAAGCCAAACTATTGATCTTGAAACACCGAATGCTGTAGTGGTAAAATAAAGTTGTCTTGTTTCAAAAGGAAACAAAAACTTGTAAGAATTAAGAGTATATTTGCACCAATCTGGTATTGATCTTGATGCCAATACCAATGGATCTTGAAGCTGTTGTACCAATTTATTATTCAATTTTTCACTTATAAACTCGTTATTAAGTTCACCATTGGGCATAATTTGTTTGATCACAGACAAAAGCTTAAAAATATCTTCAATATTAGACCAAGTCTTTTGGCATTCGTCACCATTTGTATCCGAATCGTCTGTGGCTTCACGGTAGATTAGCGAGTAGTTCATGTCCCAAATACTCTTCATTTTTTCAAAATGTAAAGTTGAAGATTCAGAATTGAACTGAATTAGACTTTGGATATATTGGAATATGGTAGCATTTTTGTTGGTCAATTTGATTTCATCTTTGACAAAGTCAAGTTGTTTGGTGCCCGGCTCTATTTTGAGATAGAGGTCGATTTTTGAACCACGAGCGCCTGACTCGACTGGAACATTCAAGCCAGGTGTTTGCTGTACATTAGCTGGTACACTGATGTCCTGAATCTGGTTTACGTTGTTTTTGCCTGGTCTTGGATCGAAGGCAGGTATTAGAGCCGAGAATTGGCATTTTAAGACGAATTCATCATGGTGCAAGCCCATAGGATCTGTACAATCTGATTTACTAAGGTATCTAGAGCCAAATTGAGCGACTGGTACGTGTCTACGCTTTAATTCTCTCATTCGCTTGAGCCCGTTTTCAAAGCTTTTGTTAGAAAACTCAAAGTCGTCATCGTCCAAATAGTCTTCGTCGTAGTTCTCGTCAGTTTCGTCGTTTGGTATATGCTCGACAGCTCGCATGAATTCTTCGTCCTCATCTTCTTGCTTCATTTCATCCTCGTCTTCCATGTCGGCCAAATCATCGGTTTTCATGTATTTTTCCTCATTTTTGTGCTCCAATTTGGACAACAAAGCTGACCATACCTTTAATTAAATAAAATAATTATTTAAATTAATTATTCAATTTTTTAAAATTTTTTAAAATAATATTTGGGTAATATTAATGTCAATTAATGGTGTAATGGTTCGATCAGCCGCCTTAAAGTCTGCAAGCCTGCTCTGTCTTAGTTTAGAGATGTCTTAGATAAAGATACAAACAAATCAAAACTCAGAAAGAAGCTCAAGTGAATAGTAGTAGCATTCCAATGGGTGAAAGAACGCCAGTCAAAATTGGACCTATGCTTAACAAAGGTTGAATAAGGAGAAGAAGTCTACCATTCAAAAATTAATTTATAAGTATTTTGTCATCAAAAATATTAATTTAATTTTATAAGAATTATTTATACTTCAATATTAAGAATTCGAAAAATTACTATTTAAATCATGGAACCAAACACCTTAGTACTTCCATTCAGGCTTTGGTGAGGCAGAGATAAATTTTAATTTTTTAAATCTTTTTCATCAATTCAAATTTATTTAAGCCAAACCCGATTTCAGAGAAGATATTTTTCCAAAATTATTAAAAACTTAATTTAATTAAAAATCATATTCAAAAAATAAATTATTTTATTTATCTCTTTTTAGTTGAATTATTTTTATTTAAATTATTTAACAATTATTCACTAAATTAATATATTTTGTTTCAAAAAAGTGTATCCTTAATTTAAAGTGGATTGATTTCAGACATCTAAAAAACTATAATATTTTTTAATTTTCAATTAAGGATGAATTATTCTGATTTTTTTCAAAAAAATTCAAATAATTATAAAAATTAGTTGATATATAAACATTAGCTGGTAAATTGGATCGAAAAGGAATGTTACTAAGAGCAATTTCTAAAAAGTTATCAATCAAATATTTCATACCTGATTGGAAATTTCGGACTCATTGCTTTTCGATTCATCAAGGGACTTTAATGAGCTAAGCGACTCGAATAATGAATTGAATTGAGACTTTTTATTTGAAAATAAGCTAAATGTAGAGAGAAGTAGTTCAAGATCCTGGGAATTTTCCTTTGAAAAAAGATTGGAGAACATGTCTATTTCGCTTGGACAAACGTTTTCCTCTTTTTCATCTGCTTCATCGTCTTTTGCCAAAATTTGCTTTAAATCCGACTTGTTTATCAAAGAACATAAATTTTTTGAAAACAAGTCTTCTGTAGAGCTTTTAGCCTCTTCGTCTTGTTTATTTTCGTATGAAATGTCCAAATTTTCCACACACTCTTCCATTGTTGGTTCAAGTGGAAAATATGACGATGAGGAAGAAGAAGCAGGCAAATTTTTCTTTTGATTCTGGGTGTCATCGAGAAGCACATTTGGTTCCGAAACTGCACTTAACTGCATCTGGTTAGGATTGAATAAAAGCAAATTGTTGGTAGATTGAGATTTGTCGTGGTTGTTTTGCAAAGACAAATGACGAAGTATCTTTTTTGGTTCAGTATTTGGCATGAAATAAGGTCTAAATGTTTCGTCATTTAAAGTATTAGTTGAGTAATTTTCCAGTTTGATGTCACATGTATTGGATGATAATGTTTGAATGGACAGATTAGGCTCTTCTTCGAATTCCTGAGGTGCCACATGTTCAAAGGTAAGATCATTTTGACTATTCGACTCAGTCGTAGTTAACACTGGTGTCGAACTAGACTTTCGATTTTTGTTCAATATATTTGCCTTGGAGTTTGAAAAGAGGTTTTTTTTCGATGCTGTTTTGCTTTGGTTTGCTGAATTGGAATTTTGACTCGAAGGACATATTTGACTAAATGTTTGACTAAGCAGTTTGATAGCGTCTGTGTTTTCATCATATTCCACTTTGGACAAATCTACTGGCTGTGCAAGCTTTTTCATATTCTGAATGGACATTGAGTCTTCGAAATTGACCGAGTTTACCACTGTATTCAAACTGTTATCCAAACTGGTAAATGCTTAAATTAAAATACAATTAATAACTAAAATTGATTCAAACAAATTTTAAAAAATATTTTTAATTGAATTTTTTATTTAAATTTTAAAACATCATCAATCGTAATTAATAAATTATTTCAATTCTAGCTAATAAAAATAATTTATCCTAAGAGATATTTTACCGAATTTCTTAATTATTGAATTTATTTTTTCAACTATTTTCTAAAAGATTCAATAAAAAAAATTTAATTTTTTCTTATTTTAATTTTCGTAAATTTCAGATTTATTTTAAAAATTAGGTTGGATTACTTATCGACTTAGAAACAGTAAATGCATACAGAGATAATAAGCTAATCTTCCAAAAAAAATCCCATCCCAAGAACATCAAGAACAACAAGTTTGTTCAAAATGCAATACACCAATGCTTACAAGAAGATATTGGTATTGTCAAATAAAATTTTAATCACTCAACTATAATTAATAAAAATTAATTTTTTGTTTTTAAATTATTTTATTTTAAATAATTATTTTTTATTAATTTTGTTTAAGTTTTTTATGTTTATTATTAAATTAGAATATTCTGTTTAATAAAAAAGATTTTCTTCTAATTTAAAAAGATGTTGTTCTTATTAAAAAAGAGTGGGATATTTTTACGTCCATTATTAAAATTTAAATAATAATTTATTTTATTATTTCCTTTAAATAGTTCGAGGAGAAACCTTAGGTCACTCAGAGTCGGTCACTCTAAGTCCTTCTTCTTTTTAGATTAAAGTTTTGATATAAAACTGGTTATAATACCTCAATAAAGGTAGAAAATAAGTTTTGTCATATTAATAAGTATAAAAATGAATTCATCAACTTAAGTGTCTATAATTTTAATATTTTGCATTATTTGAACCCATGCAATTGGCATTTTGGTAATATTTAATACTTTTTATTTATTGTAATTAAAGTTTAAATACCCTGTACAAATTGTTATATTATACATAAAAAAGGACATCAAAATTTAATAGAAAATTAAATACCTATTATACAATTTAGTAATTCAGTTTGTTATACTCATTAAATGATTATTAAACATACAAAATTCGATTTAGTATTAAAATAGTATTCTATCGGATGTAATATAATTTTCTTATTTATATGTTTAGGCAAAAAGTGGCTATCAATTATTCAAAAAAGTTATGAAAAAATATTAGATAGTAATAATAATAATAATAATAAATATAAGCTACAACAAGAGTAGCTTGCGGAGCTGGCCTACTAGGGGGTCACCTATGGTAGTTCCTTGCACAATACACATAGAAAAGTAAGATATAAAAAGCTGCAAAAGGTTCAAGATTGTTGACTAGACCGGAAGGCATCATATCCGTTCTTGAACTTGTTGACTGAGTCAGCTATCAATTATTTTAATAAAGTTATCAAAAAATATAAGATGGTAGTTTTCCTTTTTTACAAGCCTAAGGTGCCACCAGATCCTAACAGCTCCGGAATAAACGCAACAAATTAAGGTTTATGACTTAAAATTTAATTTAAAAATTTATAATTGATTCTTTTACTAATTAAATACTTTCTGCAAATAAGAAATCAGGCTTTTGTCAATAAATCGTGTCTTTATTGAAAAATTTAAGCCCTTTGATGAAAATTTTCTTCAAATTAAATATTTTATAAAGATCTAAGTATGCTTTACAAGAACGCAACATAGATAGAACTAAGCCATATTTGATCAGCTTTCGAAAAAGGGGTCTTAAATGGGCACTTAAAACCGCTACTACTGCCTCAATAAAACCCAACCAAGTATTAAAAAATCTTGTAACTTTTTTTCTAAAAGTTAAAATCAGTTTGCGTAAATGTAACATGGCACAACATTGTTGGTTGTATTAAAATTCAATTTTTGCCATACTTCCAGATACCATGCTGCATTTACAGAACCATTTATTAACTTTTAAACAAAAAGTAGCAACATTTTTAAAACTTTTTTTTTCTCTTCAACTGTACCAAAGCTCACAAAACCAAATGTCACACATCAAAAAACTTACCAATTTTACTATCGGGTTCAAATTTGAACTTAATTTTGTTACCAAGATTGGTTAGGTTTTCTTTTTTGGACACATCGCTCAGGCTGGCAGCCGAAACGGGCCCAACAATTCTGGCTCCAGTGTCGGCTTGTAGGTTGTCCACTGGATGAAAATGAGCCATGTTAGCTCTGGACATGGCCAAATTTTGCATGGCTAGAGCGTGATAAGTGCTTAGCTTAGTGACGTCATGACTTGGCGCCAAATTCAAGTCAAACTTGGACTCATGACCCATTCTGTAATGATTAAACACACCATTGTCCCATATGACCTCAACCCATCCGCTCTGATCGAGCTCAGTGATCACAGTGCCCTCGGCTAGTCTCGCCTCTTCGCTCATCACGTCCTGATTCGACCATTTCCAGTCGACTCCGCGCTGCACCCGCGCACCAAGTGTCATCTGCTTCTGCAGTGAGCTTCTCGCCAGCAATCGCTTCTGCTTTCGTCTCTCCGAGTCCGACAATCGAGTAGTGCTCGAGCTCAGATTGACCTTGACCAGTTTATCTTTGACCAAATTGGTCACCGTGCCGTACAGCTCAAAGCCGCACATGGACAGCGTATAATTGGCACCGCTCTGATTTCTGCCCGTTTGTTGAATGCGAAAAAACCTCCAGCCCAAAGTCTCCTGCTTTACTTTGGCTCCGTCGCCCACAAACCAAGTACACGACTGGCCAAAATCCTTGAGTCTGTCGTCATTCGAATGTGTGTACAAAATGTCCCAGTCGGCCGAGCTCGAGCCGCCGGTCTTGCTGCCCAACAAGGCCCAGTTTCTCGGCGCCGTCTTCTGAAAGCCATTCGAGTACCTGAGCGTATAGTGACTTGGTATTATGAACATGCCGAAATCGACCACAAACCAGAGCCTTTTCTCAGAGCCGGTCGTGTGGCAGCTGGTCGCCACCCGGCCCAGCAAATCCTCCTGCTTGCCAGACGCCATCTGCTTCATCGACTCACTGAACGACAACTTGACCAAATCGTTATGACTGCTCGGGTTTACCCATTCATTGGTGCGTCCATTCGAGCCAATCCAGTACAAAATTCCCCTATCATCAAAATCGCTCTCATACTCAAACTCAAACGGAAGTCTTTTGTCCAAACTTGACCAAAACGTCAATCCATGCCTATCATAATCATACCACTGTTTAACGACCATTTTGCTAATGTACTTTTCAAGATGAGCTATGTTGGCCAACGGTTCGACTTTGAGCAATCGGCCACTAAAGTCCAAACAGTTGTGGTCCGAGTCGTTGGCCTTTTTGAGACTAAGCCTGAACCGTTTGCTGAACGAATGAAGATTGTACGAGCCGGGCGAGTCGTACAAATAGACTGGCAGATTTTCGCTCGCCTCCAAAACATTGGTCAGCTTGTGAACTAAATTGACGAGCAGGGGAGCGTTTTGCTCGGCGGCAAATATGCTGGCAAACGTTTGTCTGCGTCGAGCACACCCGGCCGTCTCGTCGTCTCTCAACGCTCCTAGCAGCGACTGCACTAAGCCGCTCATGGACAGCTCGTAAGCCGACAAGCCTCTATTACTTTCGTTAAGCACCTGTTTCAATTCGAGCAGTGAGGACTCAAATTTTGTCTCATCGGCAATTTGTTCAACTATTTGCTTAAGCTTGATGAGCAGACTCCTGGGCTTGTTTTCCCTGTGTTTCAAGTAGTCCGAGTGAATCTTGGTGGCCAAGCGTACGCAGCTAAGCTTGGTTTGTTTTTGCTTGAGCTTGTTTGACTTGAGGTTGGCGGCGGACAAGTACTGTTGGAGCGCGTTCAATTTGGACAAGTTTGAGTGGAGATTTTTGGGCACGGCAAACGGCTGGCCGAGCGTGTGCGAGCAGTTCAAGGTCAACTTTCGGCCTAGCTTGGACTCGAAGTCGAAGCCGGCGAAGTTTTTGCGGAGCGTGAGCTTGTGGGCGTCGAATCGGTTGCCGACGAGTATCTCGGTCTCGGCAAGCGACTTGAACGTCCAGTTTTCGATGTTGAGCTGTTTGTCCGGGCTGAGGATTATGATCTCGGGCGGCGATGCGTCAAGCGACTTGCGCACGTGCACAAATCGGCTCAGCCACTCGGAGGTCTGCTCGTCGCCGAGCTCGGCCCGTTCGCCGTCCGCGTACTGCACGCACACAAACTGCTCAGTGAGCCACTTCAACCATCCGTTGGACCGATTGGGCAGCTCGAGCAAACACTGCTCGTTCCACACGAATATGGCCTCGTCCGTGTACGTAAAACACCAGTCCGAATTCCACACGTAGAGCTTGTTCTTTTTGAACATGTGCTGCTCGAGCTCGTCGTCCGAGTCGGCCGCCTCCGACCCGCTCGAGATGCTCGCGACGGCGCCAATCAGCTTGGAGACGCCGTACCGTGTGCACTCGTCGACTATCAGCTCGTCGCACTTGCGGAACAGATCGTTGCACATGGCCAGGCCTGTGTGCACATTGTCATAGTTTTGTGTGTCCTTTAGTATTTTGCCAATCAGCTCGACAAGGAGAGTGGCGATTGTTTCCTGGTCGGGCTCGGCGCGGTCCTCCTGCAGCTGCAGAGCGATTATCTGCCTTAGCTGAGAGCTGTTCGAATAGGAGATCAACTTTTTGAGTAAGCTAAGACACGATTTGTTTATAGATGTGACCATGCAAGAGAGGCTGACACGTGACAAAATAGGTATGAGCCGTTTGGTGTACATGTACTTGATATCGGCGAGATCGTCGGTTTCGGCGACGCATCGCTCGTCGCTGGTCTCGCTGGGCGAGTCGGGCGTTTGCTGAAGTAGTTGAACGACCTCGCGATGGGACTCCTCGCCGCGTTCGCGCGCCTTGTCCAACGGCGTCTTGCCCTCCTCGTCCCTGAGGTCCGGATTGGCGCCGTACTTGAGCAGTATGCGCACGATTTGAACGCGACCGAAGCAGGCCGCGTAGTGCAGCGACGACGAGCGCATGCCTTTGTTTACGTCGGCGCCCTTCGACGCCAAGTACTCGACCATTTCGGCAGTGCCGAACGCCGACGCCCAATTGAGCAGCGTTTGGCCCACGTCGTCCATGAAATTCAAGTCGATTTGATTGGCGTCGAGCGCTTCGACAAAAGAGTCCGTGTCCTTCATGCGGATCCATTCGATGAGCTGTCGGTGAAGTTTGTCGGCTTGGGCGTCGCATTTTTTGCCGGCTTTGGCCGCCTTGGCGAGCAGCGGAGCCGGCGGCAGCGGCTGCTTGGGCAGCGCTTGCCTGCCCTCGAATATGAGCATGAGCAATAGGTCCAGGAAGCGCATGGTGTCGAGCACGCAGCGCTCGTCGCCGTACAAGGCCCGTTCGATCGAGTCGAGTATGTTCGACTCGAGTATTTGTTTGGTGATCGAGTCCGAGCTGCGGCAGAGGGTGGACAGGAGGCCGGTGAGCGTCGATATGGACAGGGTGCTGGGCTTGGCGGCCTCTTGGGCCGTCTGGGCCGGCTGGCTCGAGTTCTGAAGCCATTTGTTCGAGCTGTTGCTGAGCACCGAGTCGCCGAGCTTTCGGATGAGCTCGTCGATGAGGCCGTAGTTGGCGAGCGGCTCCGGGTCGACGCCCTTGCGCGTAAAACGGTCCGACAGCGAGGCGAAGCATCTGAGCGCGCCGTCGCCCACAAAATTGTCCTCGTGCTTGAGCAATTTGCTCAGTGTTTCGACGACAAAGTCAACCGACGGGTCGGTGGGCTCCATTTTGGCGCATAGACGCGTCACCACCGACATGGCCGAGTGCAGCGAGTCCTTGTAGATCACTTGGCCGTGTTCGACTATAAACGGCAGTATGCAGTTGAGGCCGCCGGCTTCGAACACTGCCGACGACTCGCGCGCGCATATCAGCTCCAGGGTCTTGATGCACTGCTCGGCCAGGTCTTTGCTGGTCTTGTTGTCCACCTCGATGACCAACAATCGGTTGCAGATGGCGCGCACTGTTCCCTCCACGGCCACAATACGTCTGGTGCACTCTTGACTCACGTCCAAGTAGTAGGTGAGGGCGCGCGCGGTCGCCTCGAGCACCTGCTCGGTGGCCAGCTCGTCCAGGAAGATTTTGCACAGTGCGGGCAAAAAGGAGCGCGGCGGATAGCTTAAAAGTAACATTTAGTTTATTTTATTGGTAGAATGTGAGTAGTCTGGCTTTGGTGAACTGACCTTTCGAAGCATCTGTCTATGTTGTCCGAGAGCAGCAGAATGGTGCACAGCTGCTCCAATGCCAGTAGAGTAACATCTGAATTACCAGTTTGCAGCCATTCGAGTAGCGTATCTGGATCAATTTCAGACATTTCTTTCAATCTAAAAAGACAAAGGGCTTAGTTGGAAACCATGGCTTGATTTATGCAAGAATTTAATTGCGATTGAAAAGAAAAGTCTATGCGGCGGCATAATTAGAGTGAATGAGAGCTTTGGAAAGAAAGAGAGAGAGAAAAAACGAGAGAAAGAGCGAGCGATGCCATGAACACAACACAGATGGCAAATGCTTGGTTAGAAATGGAGATTAGTTTAAATATCCCATGCATTAGTATGCGCTAAAGGAGTAAAAGTATTAGTTTTAAGAATGGGATTAAATTAGACGAGATTGTTTTTTTATACTAGTCACTCTATAGGCATTTAGCTATGTTAAACTTTTAGGCAAAAATCATAATTTAGAATTATATTTGAAATTATTTTGAGAGTGATCATGGTTTTAGAACTAGTTTGCCAATTGCAAATTATTCATAAGTTTATTGTTTTGTGAATTTGTGCAAAATAAAATAAATAATAAATAAAATAAAAAATAATAATTTTTTTTGTCTTAATTAAAACACACACACACACACACATAAATTTATAATATAATATTATAATTATGACATTTGACTAAGCTGCAAATATGAGCCCAAATTAGGCAGCTAATGACCTCACCTCACTTAAATTTAAGTCAACCAACAACTGCGCCGTGGATTACGAGCGCGGCCTTAATCCAAATAAAGGTCTACTAAGCCAAAAGTACAAATTGGGACCCTTAGCTTCTCAACTGCTCGCGGCATAATCTTATTCTATTCAGGTTTAATGGAGGACGATTAATCATTTAGGATTAGAGAAATATTGCATAAGGTGGGGAAGCAGGGCTTTTTAATCGAAAGTGACGAACTGGTAAAATGTTATGTTTTATTTGCATAGTAAAAAGTTTGGTCAGCAGAGTTTTTCTTCTATTCGAAAGTTTCTCATTCAAAAAAGTGACTCAAATTGAAGAAAAAGTTGGCTTTTTTCTAACCAAGACAAGAAAAATGAAATTCATGTTTTGCATTGGACATGATTGATGAATTTTATTATTGTAAATAAATGCCGTATTTTCTCAAAAAGAAGAAACTTGCTTGTGTTTAAATTAAAAATTATCCCTTATTCGAATTATTTTTCTACAAAAAATATGTCTTGATTAAAAGAAAATTCATGAATCATGTTCATATATCATTTATCAGTCCTATAATGTTAGACATCAATTTTTTTGTCTCTAATAGAAGAAAAAAAAGTGAAATTTTTCTTCTTTTAGATGAGACAATTTTTTTGAATGAAAAATTTTCGAATAGAAAAAATTCTTTGATGACCGAACTTACTTATATTTGATGAAAATTGACTAATTTAAAAATATATTTGATTTTTTTTTATAAAAATAAAACAGAATTTAAAATATGACAAATTTTTATAAATAAATAATTTAAAGATAATTTATGATTCAAATAGAAGTACTATATTTCCTCAAATAAAAGTAACCACAAAAAAAATCTCTAATTCGAATTATTTTTCTAGAGAAAATGTGTCTTTATAAAAAGAAAACTCATGAATCATCTTTAATGTAAAACATGCATTTTTCTTGCCTCTAATAGAAGAGAAGAAAAGCGAATTTTTTCTTCTATTTGAGTCACTTTTTTTGAATGGAAAAATTTCAAATAGGAGAAATCCTTTTATGATCGAACTTTCTTATATTCCATGGTACAGGTGAATGAGTATAGAGAAGATCTTGAGCCACGATCTATCGAATACCCAGTTTGTGTAATTGCTATCTTACCATATCTCCTATCCTAATTTAAATACTTATGTCTAAAATCTTAAGTGCATCTACAAGAGAGTGAGAGATTCAGCCTGAATGTGGCTAGCTCAACTAATTTTCTTTTTCTACTTACCATACTTCATCAAATAAAAAGTTGTGGTCATTTAAGTATTTCTTTTCATTCAAAAAAAAGTGACTCAAATAGAAGATAAAATTGTCTTTTCTTCTTTCATATTACAGGCATGATACATTAATTTTCTTTTTTACAAGACACATTTTTTGTAAATAAATAATTAAAAGGATCATTTTTGATTGAAATACATGAATCTTCTATTTGAGGAATACGCTAATTTTTTGATTGTTGTATCATTCAAAATAATCAACTTTCTTTACCTCTCTAAACTAAACTTACCTATTTCTTAAATGAATTATATCTATTATTTTTGGTTGAACATTTTTTTGGTTGAATATTTTTGCCAAAGGAGACTCTATGAGTCCAAATTAGAGCCAATCATGATTCCACATTATTAAAAATTAGGCCAACTAAAAACCCTATTTTAATTAGCACTTGAATATAATTGAGTCAGCTTATCTTTCTTTTTAGGGAAATTATTTCATATATTTTAATATAAATGAAGAGTTTTTTCTTAAACAAAGCAAAAAAAACCTACTGAACTAATAAATACAAAATAGTTTGAGCTAGGATAAGGTTATCAATAAGAATCAAGTGAAAAAAGATATCATTGACAAGCTTTAGACACTAGTATTCACAACTTCCTAACCAATTTGATATTTTATTAATTAATTCAGTTCTATTTAACAATTCTTTTAAAATGTAAACAACATTTGTCAAAATCACATTGCAAAAATTATTAACACAATTTAATCAAAGAGACAAGGGAAGATAAGCACCTTGTGGTTTCTTAATCTATTAGAGGAACTTTTCAATCAATTCAGTTGAGCCTTTTCTCAAACAAATTTACATTTGCAACGTTTGGGAAGATATGGAAAATCATGACAGAAACCACGAATAATATTGAGATTTCAAATGGATTTTTTTATGTTAATTCAATCAAAAGAATAAAATATATATCTAAATGAAAAACGATTTATGATAAAAATTGATTCCAAATATTAGATATAAATTCCTTACAAACTAATGGTTTACTGGAATTAATGATAAGAGGCTGTTATGAAAATAATAATTTTAAAGTAAAATAATATATAAAAAACTGAAACTAAATGGTCTGGAAAGCTATGTGCCAAAAAAAGTTAGGATCAAGGCAATTAATCACTACTTTTTTCTAACAATATTAGCCTAACCTCATTAGATTTATTTGAAGTAATTTGGAAGGATCTATATTCTTGATCAGATTTGAATCACTGATTTTATAATTTCTTGATTATTTTACTTATACAAGAATTTAGATAAAATAATTTTGTTCAATAAACAAAATTTTTGTCAAATATAGATAATTTGAAAATCTTACGAATTAAAAAAAAATGTTAAAAAAGAATTTTAGAGGCTTGTTTAAAATTTTAGAATAACTAATTTTAAAAAATTATTAACAAACCAATATTAGATTTTTATTGTATACATACCAACAATCTATTTTTATTTTAAAGTAAACTATTTTAATTAATTTGTATTCACTTGTTTTTCCATACAATGACTAACCTCTCCAAATTGATTAAAACCACTACAAGGTTGAATTTTATTTTTAGTAAAAAATAAATTATTCAAAAATAATTTGATATATTTCTAATTATGATTAAAAATAACTTTGGCCATCAATTTACTTATTCATTTAATTATAGATTAAAGATTAATTAAAATAAAAAATTAAAAATTTAATTCAAAATAAAAATTAAAAGATCTTAAGAATATTATGCTAAAAACTTAATTGTAGCCAAAAATTTAAAAAAATTTCATGATTTTTAATCTGTATTCATTACAAAGTAAGTACTGAGAAAAAAGTTTATATACAAGCTTTTTAAAATTTTAATTTAAAATAAAAAATAAAAGCACTTGAATTTCGACTTTAAAAACGTTTTTTATCGTATAAGAGTTATTATAAACTTTCAACACCAGAAGCAACAAGAATGTCTTATTTTGTATTTTTTATTAAAATAATTTTACTTGAATACAGAGAAAACTGAAAGCCTCAAGATTATTAAAAAACCTATTGAATTAAGTCAACTGTTTTAAAAATGCCCCAGTCATAATTTGACTGATTTAGATCTGGCAAAAAAATTTGGATAAATTTTAAGAAAAAACCTTAACAACCTATAAATAAATTATTTGGCTAATTAAATAAAAATAATTCTTCGAAAAAATATGTATCGCACCTACATTAACTTAATTCTAAGTCTACATCAATCAGCAAATTTAGCTTTATTGCTTTTTTATAATATGTTAAAAAAAAAGAATGCCGACATTAAATTAATATTTGTAATTATTTTCCTTGTAAAATAATAAAATATTTTCAGTTTTTTGATAAAATTAATTTTACTAGCGTAGTGTGAACATAAGGTGACAAATTGAAAAGCAATATTATGTATTTCTAATAAAAATTAATTTTGTTTCGAACACAAGAAAACTTCCTAATTAATTTTCTTACTTAAAAATTACATAGTTGTAATTTAGGTTTTTATTTTATTTAAATCTTTTCAAGATTAGTTTTGTTTGTTCACTTATTAATATTAATATTAAATAAATTTTTAAGAGAATAATAATTTTTTGGTATATTTTTGATTAACAAGAATTAATGGTAATTTGCTAAAGGTTCAATTTTTATTGCACCATAAATGTTAATTAAAAGAGGCCATGCAGAGAACCAAAAAATATTAACAATTTTAAAGTTAAAACCTAAAAATAATCTCGATATAAATTTAAATGATGTTTATAAATTTTCGTTTTTTGATTTTTCTAAAATCGATATTTTCTATATGGCTAATAAATTACTTTTAAAACTCAGACAAATATTTAAATAACATGTTTCATTAACTAACACCTTGATTATTAACTTAATGAATAATTATTTTAAAATTATGATATTTGTAAGATTCTTTCATAAGACAGAAAATTTTTAAAATTTTTATATTGAAATTATTTTATTTTTTTTTCTTTCTGAGCCTAATCAGTTTAAATTTTAATTTTATTCGATCGAGGTCTTGAAAATATTAAACATTAATCTAATATAAAGAAGCATTACGAGATGTGTGAATTATAGGAATTCCGATTTGATTAATTACTTAAATGAATTTTAAATTTAAATTTGCATTAACGAAAAATACCTAAGTATTTTTTAATTAATGATTTAAAAAATTAAAATATAAGGAAATAATTTTGAATAGCTAACTAAAAATTCACTAAAATCTAAGTATCTTTTAGTTCGTTCTACTTAAAAAGATAATTTAGATAATTTTGAAAATAATTTGTTTTTGTGTCTATAATAAAGCAAAAATAATTTGTCCAAAAATAGTTTATCATTGTTAAAATTTAGATACAGAATTAGCTTACTTTACCCGCTTGAAAAAAAACTTGAAGCCCATATGATAAATTATTATATAAATTAGTAAAATTTTTCTTAACAAAACTTTGCTTTTTATTTATATTTTTAAAATAAAATTTATCAGTTTTAAATTGTAGCTAAATAGTTAGAGATCAAAAAATTCTAAATGGATCTTGAAAATCTTGATAACCCAAATTGACTATTTTTGTTGAAGAGGCATCTGATCAAAATTTCAAACCTAAATGATTCATTTATATCTAGCAAAATAGTCAAGTAATCATTTTGAGAAACAATCTACAAATCTACAAACAAAAAAGTTGATGGAAAACTGACCGAATTTTTGAGATAAGTTAATTAGAATATTTAAAATAATTAAATTGAGTTTTGAATAAAATTATTTAAACATAAATTATTAGAAATATTATTTTCGATTTTGAAAGTTTTAGAGCTAAGATTTAATTCACAATTTGTATAAATTTTTTATTATTTTGAAAGGTTTATACTTTAAAAGCAATAATAAAACGATTGTTCAAAAAAAGTATTAGTTTCAATTTCTAAACTTTAAAAGGCTTTAAACTTTTGTCAACAAGCATATTTTTTCATTAAAATTTTATTACAAATTTGGCATATGCTGGAAGAAACCATGTTTTTATTTTTCCATTTAATTTAAAAAATTAGTTTTTGAGACAAAAAACAGTAAAAATCTTTTGATTTATCTACCAGTTATTTAAAAATATTATAAAAATATTTTAAAAATAAAAAAATTTCAAATTTTGAATCAAAAAAATTTTGTTTGTTTAGTTTCTTTTTTACTGTAATTTTTAATTTACTAAAACTACTAAACACTTAATATCTTAATTATAGCTTGATTTTAATTTTAAATTTAAAATAAAAATTTGTATTAAAATTATTTATTATACATCTAAATTAGAGTTTTTAAGTTGTGAGACATATATATTTGTATTTAGATAAATTTAAAGATAATATCGTGTTGATAATATTTAAAATAAAAACGATATTTCCACACCTAACTAACCATCATTCTTGGTGCTATACCCATTGACATGAGCTCTTGGAACAATAATTTACAAGCATAGGGTATACGTATTTGGGATATTTGTGTTGTATTCTTGCATCCTTTACATTCATAGGCCTTCTGTTTAAGTTGAGCAATGGCAATCAATCCACAAAAGTTGCACACATGCACACGGTAAGGATCAGAAACCTCAAAGAGCCTTTCTTTTAAAAATTGTGCTGCTCCATGAGATATCTGACAATCACGTTCCATCTCGCCAAAACGAAGACCACCATCTCGTGAACGACCCTCCATAGGCTGTCTATTTAAAATTTGAACAGGACCTCTTGCCCTTGAATGAATTTTATCATCTACCATGTGCTTCAATCTTTGATAATAAGTAGGACCCAGAAAAACTTGAGAATTCAATTTACGTCCAGTAAATCCATTGTACATTACTTCATTGCCTCTCAATTGAAAATCATATCCGGCCAGTAGCTTGGAAATCTCTTGAACAGTGACAGCATCGTTGAACGGGGTGGCATCTCCTATCTCACCTTTGTTCGCGCTGACCTTAGACTGCAAGCATTCAATCAAGTGACCAATGGTCATACGAGAAGGAATAGCGTGGGGGTTGATTACTAGATCAGGTGTTATACCTTTACATGAAAAAGGCATATCTTCCATTCTGAAAAGCATACCACAAGTACCTTTTTGACCATGTCTCGAGGCGAACTTGTCTCCAATTTGAGGCGTTTTTACAGTTCTTACTTTTACTTTTACAAATTTATATCCCTCATTACTTACACTGACAAGCACTTGGTCAATGATGCCTGTTTCCGATGCTCTTAGAAAAGTGCTGGCATCTTTTTTGGTAAATTTTTTAACAGCACCAGGATTGCCAAGTTCGTCTTCATTTTCAGGAAGGGTCAAAGTCTTGCCAATAATTACATCATCTCCACTGACACGAGTACCCGGTGCTATGATGCCGTCGTCTTCCAATTTATCATAAATTGCATTCCTCATTCCTGAACAAGTTGATCTCTCAGGTTTTTCAAAAGTCTCTACTTGATCATAGTTTCGTTTTGATTCTGAATCACGGTACGATCGCCAAAAAGCAGATCTAAAAAATCCACGATCAACTGAACTCCAATTTAAAATAATTGAATCCTCTTGGTTATAGCCAGTGTAGGACAGAATGGCCACAATCGCATTTATGCCAGCTGGTAGCTCGCTAAAGCGCAAAAACTGCATTGATCTTGTAGTGGCAAGAGGTTTTTGTGGATAGAATAAAACATGAGCCAAAGTATCCATTCGGATATGGTAATTAGTTATGTACACACCCATGGCTTGTTTACCCATAGCACTTTGATATGTGTTACGTGGAGATTGGTTATGATCTGGAAAAGGAATAATACTTGCACAAACTCCTAAAATCATTGATGGATGAATTTCGCAATGAGTGTATGTGGAACAGTATTCTGTCTGCTGTAGATCTTCAGGTGTCATGGCAATCATACAAGTCTCTTCTTCTAGAGTGTCCACATATTCAACCACACCATCGGCAATCAAGTCCTTCCATTTATAAGGCTTGATTCCATTCTCGTTTTCTTTTAATTGATTTATATGCTTGTTTTTAAGCAAAAGCTTTTGCTCCTCAACAATTAACAATGGTCGGCATATACGACCAGCGTCTGTGTAAATTCTGATCTCTCTTTCTCTTATTTCTCTAATAATGGACACTTCTGACACTATGATGTCCATGTCTCTACGCAACTTTTTCAAAGTGGCAACCAAGTGATCCGGGTCTCGGTGAATGCCGACCCAACAACCATTGACAAACACTTTGGATGCATCGTGAATAGTCGATGGAGCTATCTCTTCCAAATTTTCCATGCTCCATTCTTCCAAAAATTCCAAAATTGGATTCACTTGTGAGCCAACAGATATGTAGGACATGAGAGCCAAATTTTTGACCAGACCGACAGCATGACCTTCTGGGGTCTCGGCAGGACAAATTACACCCCATTGAGTGTTGTGAAGTTGGCGAGGTTTGGCCAATTTTCCATCACGTCCAATCGGAGAGTTGACACGGCGTAAATGAGACAAAGTTGAGGCGTAAGTTAGCCTATTGAGCACTTGAGAGACGCCAGCACGAGCCTGATGAGCTTTTTTCTGATCACCCCAATTACCTGTTGCCAATGAATACTTAAGACCATCGGTAATGATTAATGGTTTGATCGAAACTTCAACATTAAATGTTTGACCCTTGTCCAAGTAGTATTGGGCGTAGGACTTCATCTGTTTAATAAGTGTGCGGAAGAGACCTCTGAACAAAAGAGAAAGCAGTGGACCAGCAAGATCAAGACGTTTATTTCCAATATGATCTCTGTCGTCCAATTCACGTCTACCTAATGCTGCCAGTAACAGCCTATGCACCATATATCCAAGAAAATAAGCCTTTTTAGATTCACAAAAATCACTTATGCCCACATGTGGCAACATTTCTTTCTGCAGAATTTCTTTGGCGTATTTGATACGCTTTTCTTTGGTCACACCTGGACGGGCACCTCTTGTGCCTATAAAACTCAAAGCTACATTTCTATCCTGTATAACAAAAGCCTCATCCAAAGATGGCTTAATTTTTTCCATCATTTCCTGGTCTTCAAAATCATAAACTACATGTTCTAGAATATCTCGGTCAGATTCGAAGCCCAAGGCTCGAAACACCACTATAATCGGAATTTCTTCTTTTATGTATGGTAAAATGGCCACAATTAATTGACCTACGGCGCTTTTTCTACTCGACTGACTTCCCCTGGCCAGCAAATTTACAAATAAAGTGCTTGTAGGCCGACTTGAATTCTCTAGTAATGACCTAATCTCACAACGATAAGCATATTTATGGTCTTTCATTGAAAATACATATACAGTATTGGTTGCCATTCTTTCTTGTCCAATTAAGACCTTCTCAGATCCATTAATGATAAAATATCCACCAGGATCCAAAGGACACTCGCCAAACTCTGCCAAATCTTTGTCTTCTAAATCATGCAAAAGACAGTAATATGATTTTAGCATAATCGGAATTTTGCCAATGGGAACCTGTTTATAGACAGTAGCGTTTTCAGATGAGCTTTTACCAGATTGATGCACAATCCGCTGAGTGATGTCAACGCAAAGAGGTGCTGCGTATGTCAAATTACGCAATCGAGCTTCATTTGGACCAAACTTTTCGTTTCGGACATCATTTTTTTCCCAATGAGTCGGCTTAGAGAGATAAACTTGCTCGAATTTTAAAAAATACTTTGGAGAATCCGACTCGTCACTGGTATGCTGTGCTTCAGCTTGAAGCTCTATCTCAGGTGTTTCTTCTATTATTCGCTGGATTGATATTTGGATAAAGTCGTCAAATGAGTCGAGCTGTTGACGAACCAGGCCTTTTTCGTTAAAGAATGACGATATTACCAGCCAACAGGCTTCTTGCCATAGACCTGGATCGATTTCTTCCGAGTCCAAGCCTAAACCCCCGCCCATATCGTATCCCATCATATCATCTTCAGATAGCATCTTTTTAATTCCTCTTTTGAATTAATTGAGAGAAATTTTTTTCTGAAATTTTGATTTTAATTATTTAAAATATTATTTTAAATTTATACATTCATTCATCATCTGGAAATTTTATGAAAAATTTAAATTTTGCATTTGCGCTTTTTTGATATTGCATTATTGAGCAATTTTATCTATCATGGCTCATGGATTGTCTTTAAAAATATTTCAACTTTTATAAATTATATAAATTAAATACATTTAATCAAGTTAATTTTTCAATTTACATAATATCAATAAGTAGATTTTTCATTGATTATTAATAAATTGTTTATAAAGTTTGTAATTTAAAAAGTAAATTTCTAGTATAGGTATTTTAAGATTGAAAAAATTAGAAACCCGGGGTAAAAACAAAATTATTTAATAATTTAAATGGGCCTATAATATAAAATGCTTATTTTTTGAAAAAAAAATTCGATTCTTCACAGAAAAAATAGAAAAAAGTACTGAAATAATTGATTAATTTTTGATGAGCTTACAAATTGAAAAATTAATTTATTTCCATTTCCGACTCATCTTTATCTTCATAATCATCATCATCATCGTCAGCACCTAAATCGTCAATAGTCATTTCTTCGCTTGAACCAATAATGATCACGGGTGTACAATTTTTTTAAATTTTAAGTTCATGGGTGTGTATTATTTTGAAAATTTCAATCCCATGAGACTATAAAAATTTTTTTTATAATACACACTGGGGCTATGATGAAATTCAGCTAAACTTCCAATAAGTATTTCAAAGTTTTTTAAATTAAAATATAATGAAACTTTTTTTGAAAAACCCAGGGCTTCTAGTATATATTATGGTGGTGGGGCAATAGCTAAAACCATACTTGTACCCCGGGGTAGTAAACAAGAGTTTACGGTAATGATGTTTTTATTTTATTTATTTCCTGTTAAAATTAATTTAATCTTTCAAGTCTGTACTTTTTATTTAGTCTTTGTGCTTGGACTGGTAGTCATATGTAGAGAATGGTGAAAGAGTTGAACCTCATTTTGACAAGGAAGCTGACCTTTATTTAAGAAAATGGTACATTTGCATTTACATCAAAAGTTGGTGAGTAAATGTTTTAAATGAGCTTTCCAGTTACAATTTTTTATTTTTTTTGTGAGATGATTAGGAAATTCTTACCGTTAGCTGTGCAAGGAGTCATCAAGGTTAACTGAGACTAAGATACCTACTCTGAAATTCACCTATTGAAATTTAAAACTATCTCTTATTTCCTTATCTAATCTTGTATAAGCAGTGACAATTCAAGTAATTAGAGAATTTGTAATTTAATAAAGTAAATGAGAATAAAATAAAATCTATTTAGAGCCTGTTAAAGAACCTGATGATAAAATTGTACTTAAGATAATTAGATTAAAAGCTCAGAGCAATGAGGACTTCGCTTAGCGACCAAGTGAAGTGTGTTACAGGGTGGATAAATGACTAATTTAGGCTGCATTATTCCTTATTAATCTTTAATAAACTATCTAAGTTTGTCGAATTGAGTAAATTGTCGCTGGTTACAATATAATTTCAATATGTAAAAATTCTTTTTTATTATTTTTTTATATTGGGATAGGGTGGTTCTTGTTTTAATAAATATTGATATTAATTGATGACTTTAATTATATACAAGTTGTGGCTAAAAGAGGAGTAAAACTGTGCATCTCAGGAGCAGATAATGGTCTGTCAACAAACGTGTATTGATATCTAATATTAAACAGACGAAAAGAACATTTTAATTTAATACAATATTTAAAAAATTTCCTTTTACAATTTACGAACTTGAATTACTTTTATTGGACAAGAACCTAATTTTGTCTCTTAACGTGGTTTAAGCCAAGATACAACATGTTTAGTCCCACTATTAATTTACCATTGACAATAAAATACAAGAAAAGCTTTAAAAGTACTAAATTGGATAAAAAACAATTTAATAATAAGAAGGTAATTTAATCAAATAAAAGTAAAGAATCAAAAATTAAATAAATTTGAAGTAGCTGAAGTATATTTTTTAAGAATTATATTTTTTAAATGAAAATAAATATACTTTAAAATTAAAATTAGACATTTTTTAAAGCATATAATACAGCATCATTTACTGACAAAAACATTATTTTTTCGTCATAAAATCCGGCACTTTTTTTACCCTTGGCACTTGCTTCTTCCATTCTTTTAAGTCGATCAATAAACGAATCTAAATAGACAACAGATAAAATTTTAAAAAAAATTAATCAAATAAAATGATACCATTACAATCGGCAAGTAAAACATTAACTCCAATTTCTTTGTATTCGGAAATCAACTTAAAAATTTTTTAAATTTAGAGAAATATTATTTTTCTATTATTTACTTTTTTGATTGCTTTTGCTCCAACTGAATCAACAAAAATAAACGGTGAACAATCAATTATCAAATATTTAAAACTTGGCATTAGCATCAAAGTTTCTCGCTGATCATATTCATTCAATTCAATAGAAATTTCACAATTATTTTTACTTTTTTCTTTAGTTTCTGTTTTATTTCTTAATTTAATTTGATTAAAAAAAGAATTTCTACCACCATTGCTTTGTTTTTTTTTCAAATCCATTTTTTTCTTGTATGTTTCCATGTATTCCTGGGGCTTGGCGTCGGTCAATTGGTAGACCAAGTTCAAAAATCTGTCCGAATTAGAAGCATACAATTCGGACTGAACTCGCACTATTTTTACCTGATCAATTTCTACTGCCTTAAAAAAGTAAAACCAAAATACCAAAATAAAAAAAGATTAATCTAAATGGTTAAGTTATACTTGTTTGTATACTTTCACATCTTTGTACAGCTCGGTACCGGGTATACTTCCTAATCTAGTTGAATAGGGCTCGATTGATCTAATTACATGCATCACAATGTAATATATCGTGCCAACTGCCAGACCATAATCAACATTTAAAATTACGGTGGCCAAAAATGTTACCAAAAATTGGTACTTAAGATAGAAAAAAAAATTTATCATTAATAAATTGTAATAAAAATTAAGGCCTACAAATTCGTTCTTGCTGACTTTCCAATAAAATTTTAAATCTAAAATTTTTTTGAGCATTCCCTGTAATGCTACAAGAACAATGGAAGCAAGGCAAGCCCGTGGTAGGTCTTTTAACAAAGGGGCAATGAAAAGTAAGACCATGCCGACAACTAGACACGAGAATAAAGAAGCTAATTGTGTCTTTCCTCCAGTGTTATTTTGAACAAGAGATCGACTAAGGGAACCAGAGCTAACAAAGCATGAAAAAAATGAACCAAATAAATTGCTTGTTCCATAAGCGAGTAATTCTTGATTTGAATCAATTTTATAGCGATTTAATTTCGAGAATAGATCACAAAGAGAATAATTGCTGACAAATGCAATTACTGCTATTAAAAAACATTCGACAATTATGTCCTTGAAAATATAAAGCGGTGGAAGTTGAGGCTTTGGAAAACTTTTAGAAATATTTTATTTTGGCAAAATTTATCTTTTTTTTAAGTCTTAAGAAATTAAGTACAAAAGAAAAGGCCCAAAATATTATATAAAATTGTTGAAATGGGTTTATTATGGCCCTGTAAATGTAGCATTGATGCATTGAATTGATTGAACCATGTCCAAAATCTCGAAAAAATGGACTAGGCTCTATTGCATTAAAATTCAATTAACTTCTAAATTTGCACATTTTACCAAAATGTCCTTAACAATCAACGGTACATAAAAAAAAATTTTCTTTTAAATTTTTTAAGCAAAGTAGTGAAATTTTTCTGAATTTGTCCGATTCTTTTATACCAAAATTGTCAAGTTTTCTTATTTTACCCGGCTTCTATTGGTCCAATTATTTTAACATCATATTTTTTGTTCAAATTCACAAAATAAGAGACTGTCGTCCCAAATATAATCTTGATTAAATAATTATTAATTTTTAAATATTTAAATGTTTGAATATTACAATTAATAGCTCAGTCGGAATCGGAACTAAAAAAATAATTAATTTTTAAATTCATTTAAGTTTTTGTTTGAATCAAATCTTTGGGTCAAAAAATTTCCCAAAATTAGCTCAAATTAAAATTTTGTAATTACATGAACAAAAAGGAAACTTCATTTAATTCTTTAAATGCAGAAATTTTATCAAAAATTCGTATAAATGTAAATAATAAAACTTATTAATAATAAAATAATTTTGATTCCTTAGTCCAGGAAAGATATTCATTTCCAAGATAATCTTATTTTATAAAAAATAAAAGGTTTGATTGTAATTAATTCAGTTCTATTCAAATCTTATGGTTATAGTAGTCTTTAATTGAATTGTAACCTTATCGAGAGGATGACGTTGTTCAAAGTCCTAAGTGAAATTGGTTAACATGGATCATGCTTTTTGGCAATCTTCACACACGTTTTCAATTAGAGGAACAATAGGTCATCCATACATAATACAGAGATAAATAAACTAGAATTGTGCTCAAAGATTTATTTTTACTATAAATCGAGCTGTGAATGATTGGAAAAAGCTGGTGCAGTTAGAGTCGAGCAAAAGATTGGTTTCATTGCAAAAATTGACTATTTATTAAAGGCATTTAATTAATTTTTATTTATCTATTTTTTTATCTTTTAGTTTTTTACACGTTACCTTAAATCAGATTTATTTTTATTGGTTGCCATAATCTATTTTAAAGATATACCAAGGTAGTTGGATAATTTTTGATCAAATGAACATAAATTTGATATAATAAAACTGAAAAAATTATTTTTTCACAAAAAATCAACTTAAATATAACTTGAGAAAAAGTTTTGTTCATTTTAAGCTTTTAATTTTCAATATTTTCAATAAATAAGATAGCTAATATGGTCAAATTTAAATTGCTTAACTTGAGCATTTTGAAATTTTGAAAACTTCAATAATTATATTTAATATTAAATGGTTTTATTAGCTTTTTATAATTGCATGTTTAAAATTTAACCACTTATGTCACCTATCTACTAAACAATCGTTATCATGCATTTATTACTAAATATATGTTCTCTTAAAAATATAATAAAAATTTAATCTCACATTAAATTTACTCTTATCTGGTAAAAAAATTGCTTATCAAAAGTATTAATTATTACATCTAAGTCAAATTATCTTTTTTACATAAATCATCTAAAAGTGGTCTTTGAAATGAAAAAATTTTAACAAACCTTTTAATTTATGAGAATATTTTTCATTTATAAAAATTTTAACTCCTAGCAAAATTACAATACAAATTAAAGCGGTAACCAGAGTAGCAAAATTGGTCTCAGTTATTTTCAATATTGTATT
This sequence comes from Brachionus rotundiformis, assembly GCA_016802295.1. Classification (NCBI taxonomy): domain Eukaryota; kingdom Metazoa; phylum Rotifera; class Eurotatoria; order Ploima; family Brachionidae; genus Brachionus; species Brachionus rotundiformis. Next base: position 6,001,043 of record JAESIW010000020.1, read on the forward strand.
ATACCATATCTTGTCAAAATTTAAAAAAGTTGATTAAAATTTTTAAAAATAAAAAAATACTAGTGGTATTTGAAAAGCCCCAGAGTAATTTTTTAAAGAAATACCCAGAACAGATTTTATTTGTGAAGTTAAAACATGAATTGCACTTCCTTTTAAAAAAAATAAATAAAGATTATATAAGTTTTGTTTTTTCTACCTGTTAGAAATCCATTTATCATTGGTTCGCTCAAGAATGATGTAATAAAACCAAGATTAAGACAAAACATCGATATTTGGATGATTCCGATCCAGAATGCTGATGCCATTCCGATCAGTATCCTCGCTTGTTCTCTGTCATCACTGAGAAAATAGCTCGCATCTATTTCTTGGCTAAATTCATTCAATGTCCGATTGAATCCCTCAGGTGGCACGTATTTGTCCTCAATATTAGTGATCAAAGTACCAGTCATAAGAGATGTAATAGCAAAAATTCCTATTGAAAGTTGTCGCGAAGTTCCAAGCAGAAAATATATTAAAACAGGAAAAAATGAAGTGTAAAGACCGTAGATCGGCGACACTGTGGCAAGCAGAGCATAGCCCATACCCTGTGGTATCTGCATGATTCCAACTGTTAGTCCCGTAAAAAGATCAGCCAAAAATGTATCCTTGAAATTGTAGTCTTTGATCCAGAGCAAAAATGGCAAACGATTAAGTATATTTTGAATGAGACACTTTTTTCCCGGTGAACAGTTTTTTACTATCATATCTTTTCCAGTCTCAGTTGCACTAAAGCCTTTGAATGAGTTTATCTCATAGCTTTTTTTAAATTTATCATAATCATATAAAGGTCTGCTAATTTTAAGATCTGACATATTCTCTCTTGAAACCATTTTTTATTTTTTCAATTGAATTTTTTAGAATATATTTTAGTAAAAAAATTAAGAGTGTAAACTTAAATGTTATCTTTTTTAAATTTGGTGACTTTGCTTTTTCGCATATCTCAATTTGATTTATGCAGTTATATTAAATAACGAAAAAACCTCGATGAAACCAAAATTCTTAATTAATTAATAATTATCTAGCATTTTAAGAAAAAGCATCCAAATAAAGAAACAAGAATTTCCGAAGTAAAGTAACTGAGAACATCAATAACCTCTTAAATAAAAAATTATGAAATTAATCTTTTTGAAATAAAAATTGTTTTAAAAATATTAAAAAGATAAAAATAAGGACCTGTTTTTTTATATTCAAAATATAAAAATAACATTGCAAAAACTTTTTAATTTTTTTGCATTTTCAATAATTTGTTTTTAGATATCTGTCCGATCTTTTGGTCATTAAGAAGCAAATTGGCCAAACCTCGCCAACTTCACAACACTCAATGGGATGTTATTTGTCCTGCCGAGACCCCAGAGGGTCATGCTGCCGGTCTAGTCAAAAATTTGGCTCTCATGTCCTACATATCTGTTGGTTCACAAGTGAATCCAATTTTGGAATTTTTGGAAGAATGGAGCATGGAAAATTTGGAAGAGATAGCTCCATCGACTATTCACGATGCATCCAAAGTGTTTGTCAATGGTTGTTGGGTCGGCATTCACCGAGACCCGGATCACTTGGTTGCCACTTTGAAAAAGTTGCGTAGAGACATGGACA
>JAESIW010000020.1:6003808-6044626 GCA_016802295.1 Brachionus rotundiformis
TTTGCCTATTTTAAATTTTTTACAAAATTATTTCTTATCTTTTATGAGAATATGAATAAATTAAACTCACGTCCAACTTGAGCAGGTGGTTGTGGTGGAGCTTCACGAACAACCAAAGGCTCTGGAGTAGCTGGTCTAGCTGGCTGTTGACGAATGATTAGTGGTGGAGCTGGTGGAGTCAAAGTGTTTGGCTGTTGTTGGATGATAATCTCGCCTGGAGCTGGCGGAGTTGGTGGTCTCAAGTATCTGATGGCCAACTCTTGAATGTATTCCAATTGTTGTACAGTCCTCTTGGTAATCAATTCAGGATTGGAATCTTCATTGATTGAGTATTGAGTGATTGGAATGGCACCTCTCCAATTGACTACTTCTTGTTTATTTGCCCAAACACCTCGTTGACCATTTACAGTTATTTCTTCTGATTCATTGATGGTAATTGGATCTGATGATCTCAAAATGGCTTGTTCAATTTCGCTTAGATAACTGGCATTCATTTTAACAATTAATCTTACTGATAAAGGTAGATATTTTTTTTGAGAAAAATTTTTGAATTAAGACCTATAAATACCTTGCTCAAAATTAGATTGAAAACACAATCATTTTAAAAATTAATTTAAATGTTTTTCTGCTAAATTTTTTTAATTGGAATTTCAATTAAAACAAAAATCAAACTTATTATACAAAAAAATAATTTTAAAATGCGGCCCAGTAGGTAGAATTAATTCAGCTTAAATAGAGATAAACTTAGCATAATAATTGGTCTTTACAAATTGACGCCAACATTTAAAGGTTGATTTAAATTTTATCAAAATAAAGTATATATTGTCAATTGTCAAAAAAAAAACTAACAATTACTATGATTTTCTAAAACTCTATTTAAATTTTAATTGAATTAATTCACACCACAAAATACCAAAACATTATATTTTATAAAAATAAAAAAAAAATAGATTCAATTTAAGCTTGATTATATTTTTGAATGCAAGTGATTGACCGAATTCAAATCGCTGATCAATACATTTTTCATTTTGTTGGAAAAAATCTGAGCCAAGTCTTTCTGTATAAGCCAAAAATAAGTGGTATTTTCTACTCTATGGTCAGCTTTTAACAACATTAGAAATAAACAGTATCTTTATTAATTGTATTCCAATTCAAAAATTATATTTTTTGTATTTTTTTGCAAAAGAAAGTGAAATTATCTTATTAAAATTAAATTAAAAATTAAAAAAAAAACAATGCCAATGTAAGCTAGCAATTAAAGCTGACCAATTTTGCAAAATTTTTCCCAAATTTGCATTTTACTCAAGAAATTTAAATTTTTCAAAATTTTTTATTAATTTTTATTTTAAATATTTTAATAACATGTTATTAGTGTTTTAATGTCTTTTGTTTAGAAGATCATTTGTTTTATTGATAAGGATCTGAAAAATTGATTTAAAACAAAATTATACCAAAATGACAACAATTCATTTGCTGTTGAAAGCTCGTAAAAGCATAATTAAAATATCATATTCAAAACAAATTTTATTTCTATTATCTAATTTAAATTAAATTGACTATTGGAATGAACATTCATTTTAAACAAGTCTTAACAATATTAATAACACAACATTGCTTATTTATTATTTGAAGATAATTTTTGCTATTATTATCATTATTTTTGGGCTAAGATAAGTGAATATCTTACTAAGCGTATTTGAGAGAAAAAATGCTATTCCTTTCTCTATGGCAGCCTTTTGTTCTGAAACATACTTGTTGTAACGTGCTTTAAAACCATTTATCTTGTCTTTGGTTTCAATTTGTTTCAATTATGTCTCCTATTTTCTTTTTTTTTCCAGGGAATCGAGCCCTAGATTTAGGAGCCGTTCAGCGTAGCAGGTCCCGTGGTTGCGGAACCATCTTAGGAGCTCTTTGCACATTTTCTATTTTCTTGATTGCAATTTAGGGCATTCCAGACAGAGTAAGTTTTGAAGTTCTTTGTAAAAAACCATACCGTTTTATAGTTTGTCATAATTGTTCAATAAATTTATCTAATTTCTTTATTTTCAGAATATGCAACGAGTATTCATTAAAGTTTAGAAAATTTATCACCTTCAAGTCAAAATATTGACTACCTATGATTTACTTAGCTTATAAGAAAGTTTGGTCATCAATTTCTTCTATTCAAGAATATGTCATTTCAAAAAAGTGACCAAAAAACTCTTTTTTTCTTCTCTAATAAATCTACCTATTAGACTGTAATCGATTTATACTAAAGATAATAATTTGAGATAATGTTCTTTTTAGATATTATTAGTAAAAAATTAAACGCTTTCAGTCTTTGGAAAATACAAACATGAAAAAGTATTAGATAATTTCAATAATTTAAATTCTCTTATTCAATAATTTGATTCATTATTTGAAAAATGTTTTTAAAAAGAGATAAAATTATTTGAACCTTAGAATAAAAATAATTGTGAAAATATAATAAAAAAAAATTTTTATAATCTTTTTTATAAATGATTTAAGGTGTATAATTTAGCACTAAAGCATACAAAGCTTTCATGAGTTAAATCTTTAGAGATATAAATTCTATCTAAATCTCAGGTTGAGACTGTTGGTTACAATATATTGCAACAAAATGTCATGAAATAAAAAAAATAAAATCTAAAATCAAAATTTTACATCAACTCATTTATTTAATGATGTCAAACAGGATGGAAATAAAAAAGACCAAGGCCGGAAATCAGCTAGGATCCAACAAATCTTCAAACACAGCTGAATCGGTGCACACCGATGAAATAATGAGCTCTGTCTCGAATACAGACCCGGTCGGACGGAAGATCGACCCAAGTCAGACAAATAGCTTGGCTACCATCAGTATGAAAAGAAAGAGCCTCAATTACCATGGTGCATATCTTCTTTCGCAAAGAATAAAAGTAAAATCTTAATTAAAAATTGTCAATCACGTACATATTTGGCTTTAACAGCAAGACTTTTCAATAATCCAAATCATTGATTTAAGTGAAAATCAGCTGGAGGATGAAGGAATATTATATTTGTCAATTTCATTTCGTCTTTGTACCAAACTTAACAGTTTGGTAATATGTTTTTTAACTCTATTTACTTAAATAATTTTTTTTCTCAAGAATTTAAGCAGTAATTCCATCACAGAATATGGTGTAAGAGTTCTGCTGGAAAATTTAAGCTTTCGACGCTTGAAATATTTGAACTTGTCTGGCAATTTAATTGGAAATAAAGGAGTAGAGCATCTTGCAAAATATTTACCAGTAAAATTATCAAAAGATAGAATTTAAAATTTATTTAATCTATAAGTTTTTAATAGAGCATTCAAATCGAGCATTTGGCGCTTAATTCAGCTGGTATCGAGGATGACGGAGCCAAAGCAATTGGTTTTTCATTAAGTAACTTTGATCAATTGGTTTTATTTTTTTAACCAAAATTCTTATTTTCAAGTGTCATCAAATTTTTTGAAAACAATTGAACTATCTTGGAACAACTTTAAGTCAAATGGCTCGGTGGTGCTTTCGCGCGGACTTATGGTAATCAATTAACATCAGTAATTCACTTATTTTAATTAATTTTTTTTAACCAAGGGAAACAATTCTGTGGAAGAAATTTATTTATCATACAATAATAATTTTGGATACGATGGCATTGTTGCTATGGCAGAATGTTTAAAAATAAATAAAAATCTAAAACTGGTTGATTTAACAAGCACAAGAATTAACTTTGACGGTGCCAAAGCCATAGCTCAAGGTCTAAAAGCTAACTCAACACTTAAGTCCTTGAATGTAAAGCAAAAGCAAAGTTTATTAAAATGATTATTTATTTTTAACTTAAGCTAAGCTATAACAATGTAACTAGTTCAGGTATTTATGAAATACTTAGAAGTGTAAACACCGAAACCAGTGGTCTGGAATATTTGGGCTTAAAAGTAAGACTGTCATTTTTTAAAAAAAAATTAATGTCTGGAAAAGAACGTTCCAATGCAAAAACATTTAGTGCTGATTGTCGAATTGGTCCAGCAAAGGCGCAAATTTAGCTGTGATTATGGAAGTATGATTCTTTATCCTGAAAGTATAAACATAAGAACATGTAAATTTGGTTTAAAAATTTTTATCTTTAATCATTTAGAGAGCAAATTAATTTTTAAATTTTATTTATTTTAATTAATTTTACTTCTTTTTTAAATATCTATTTAAATTAAGTATAGAAAGTTTAAATACCGATAAAAAAAAACTTGATTTTACATGAAGTCTAATAATCTTTGATTTAAAATGTCTAGTTACATAAACAGATTTTAAAAAATTTATAAATGATAAAAGTTGTCAATGTAATGATAATAATTTAAACTTATTTTTTTGTAGAAATTTTTAATTAAAAGCAATCAAGTTCTATTTTTTAAAAATCCAGTTCAACAATTCAATAATTTTTGCCACACAATTATTTTTCGAAGAATTTTTTAATTTTCAATTAATTATACCACTCTTATATTCTCTTAATTGAAAAATTAATTAGTTGAAAGTTTACGTGTAAATGTATGTAAATGATTTTTTTCTCGCAAATCGAATACAAGCTTTGCGATCTTGATTACGAAATAAAAATTAAATCAAAAATTATTTATAATATTAAAAAAAACATTATTATTATAATTAACTTAATAATTTTTAGGGATAGTTTAATTTTAAATAGAATATCAGAAATCAAATATTTAAAAATTTAAGACATTTTTTATTAGCTTTTTTACTTATGGAACAGAGTTGGAAAAAAATTTTATAATAATAATAATAATGTAATTAAATAATTGATTGATTTATCTAGCGAGTGATGATGAATCAATGATTAGACTGGCAAGATACTTGGGTGAAAAAAGAATGCGACTTATTGACATGTTCCGAGTTTTGGACAAAAACAACAAATTAGAAATGAACAAAACTGAATTCATTAGAAGGATGAAAGTGAGATAATTGCTTAAAAAAAGATTAATTTTAAAAAATTAATTTCAGCTTTTTGAGCCCCGATTGACCCAGAAGGATTTGCATATAATCGCCAAAAATCTGTCAACCAAAGACACAATTTATTACAGGTTTTTGAAAATTAATTAAAAAATTTCTAAAAAATATATTAAACTTTATCTAGTTCTTTATTTGCTCAAATGACCAAGCCAAAGCCTGATAATATCTTTGAGATAAATCGCAAAAAAGCCCAACTAAATGAAGAAGAAGATAGATTTTTAAACAAGTTTAATAAGAATCAAAATTTGAAAAAAATTTCTGATGAAAAAAATTCATCCAGCAAAATTTTGGATAAAAATGAATCAAAATTTAAAGAGTATTTGCCTATTCAATAATAATTTATTATCTTTGATTGTCTATTTTCTTCCAGGATCAAAAATTGGCTCGAAAGTCAAGATGCTGTCTCAAATGATTCAGATTTTGTGTACGAAAGTGAAAAAGATTACAAAAAAGATCAAAAAAGTGTCCAACTAAAGCTTCCACAAATTAAAACCGAATCAACTAAAATTGGTTATTCGGACAAGCGATTTACAAGATCAGATTCTTCGTTTAATAAAACGCTCAAAGACACTAAAGAAGTTAAATCACTGTCCAGACTTAGCATAAAGTCTAACTCTAATAACAACAATGGTAGATTTTCTAGTCAAAGTCATTACCAAACAAAGTCAAAGAAAAGCCATCTAGACACTTCGAGTGAAAGAATTAAAAATGAAAAATTTAAACCTATTGAAAAAATTGATGAAGGTCTAAATTTAACTAATGATAACAAAAATACCAATTTACAATCAGTGCAAACGGGATAATTTAAAAAAATTTTCATCCTTTTTTTCAAACCTCATTTTATTTTAAGTATTATTTTTTTAATATGAATAAAACTAATTTAATATCAAAAATATTAAAATTAAAAAAATTTTAAATTATAAAAATTAAACATTTTACTTAATAAATTCTTGTCATTTGTTTAGTAAATGATTGATTTTGTTAAATTTCTGTGAGGAGTGTCAATAGACCAGATATTTGCGCTAGGAAACATAATAGAACAAAGTCTGGAATGGAATAGCTCATTGTTCCTAAACTTTGTAGACTTCAAGAGAGCTTTTGATAGTATACACAGAGAAGCCCTCTGGACCATATTAAGAAACTATGGCCTGTCACAGAAGAAAATTAACTTGATAAAACTCTTCTATGAGAACTACGAGTGTAGCGTAAGCCAGGAAAAATGGCAATCTGAGAGCTTCAAAGTGTCTACAAGAGTCAGACAAGGATGTGTTTTCTATCCGAGATTATTCCTAATTATGACTGATTATGTCATGAGGAAAACCGTTTCAATCCCGAGGGGTATACAGTGGGACTGAAACCAGTGTGGAAATCAAAGTACTACAGAAAGGAAACAATAATCAAGATAAGGAAGTCAGAGCCTTTGAGTCAATGTATCAGAAATAAAAGACTACGGTGGCTTGGACATTTACTTAGAATGAAAAGAATAGGAATACCAAGCTGAGCTCAATGGACACCTCAAGGGCGAAGAAAGGTAGGAAGACCAGCAATGCAGAAGACAGGCCACCGAAATGGGAATGACATTGGGAGAAGCAAGGGTGAAGGCAAAAGATCGACTTGAGTAGAAATCAAAAGTGATGACCCTATGCTCCACAAGGAATGAATAAGGAAAAAAAAGTCAAATTGGAAAAACAAAATTAAGAATTGAACGATAACAATAAAAATAAATCTGTCTAATTTACCTTTTTTATTGTCTCGCTTTGAAAGTAAATTTGATCATTTAAGCAAAATCAATAATGCATTTTATTTTTGTTGAAAAAAAATAAAAATTTTTAATTAATTAAATTATTCAATAAACCTGTAATTATTCTAGCTATAAATTAAAAAAAAATTAACAGAAAATTTAATTATCGATTTTGATAGATTATCTCCATATAAAAATAGAAAGGAAATGAGGTGCCTAGGCGACAAAAGTAAAATAATATTATTTTTTATCTCGAGCTTATTTTCTAAAGTAAATATAAATATTGATTTTTGAGAATAAATCATTGGTATTATAATGTCATGCATTGAGCGAAAATCTTCTACATCTGTCCCTTATGGTACCAAATCTGAATCTCACTGTCTCAGAATAGAGGTATTTAATAAAAATTAATATGTTATTTTATTCTTTTAAATAACTATTAGAGTGTTGTTTTTCAAAAACGTTTGTCCAGTAGATGGATCCGTAACCATCGAAGAGAAAGCCAAAGATCAGAACAAGAAGAGAATTTTCAAGAGCTTGAAGATCAGCAATCAAAACACGCTCAAGAACCCTCCAACCAACAAGATCAAATATCCACATTTAACGATTCAATCAATGAGCTTCCCATAAGTCTAAGTCTACCATCTCGTATTAAATTAAAATTTGAAAAATTTTATATTAATCCTTTGAATAAATTTTATTACACTTGGTTAAGCATTTTTACCATTTGTTATCTGTACAACATAATTTTTCTCATTGCCAGGTCAGCCTTCTGGCTTTTAGAGGAGCATGAATACGGCTTTATTTGGCACATAATTGACTATTTTATCATGGACATGGCTTATCTATTTGATATAATCATTAAATTTCTAACTGGCTATTTGGAAGAAGGTCTCCCATGTCCTAATAAGCGCAAAATAGCCAAACGTTACATTAAAACATTTGCATTCAAAATAGACCTATTAAGTCTAGCTCCGACGGATTTTATTTACTTTCTTGTTAGACCAGAATACCAATCGAAGCGGGTACTTGCCGCCCTTAGGCTTAATAGGCTATTAAAAGTATCACGTTATTTGGAATTTTTAAATTTGACCGAAACAGAGACACGATTTCCAACAGCGTTCCGCATGAGCAACTTAATTTTGAATATCTTGGTCGGAATGCATTGGAATGCTTGCATTTATTTCATAATAAGCAGTCTACAAGGATTTGGTAGTGACACATGGGTCTATCCAAGCTTGACTCACGAAGACTTAGAGCATAACCAAACACAAGTGCAAAATAATAATATTCTTTTCACTGATGAATTGGACTCACAGTACATTTACTGCTTTTGGTGGTCAGTTCAGACACTAACCACCATAGCTGAGGTGCCTGAGCCCAACAATTCATATCAGGAAATGTACATGTCAATTTTATTGATGATTGGTGTTGTTATATTGGCTATAACGATTGGCAGTGCGGCTGATATGGTCGAAAATGCCAATAGACAAAGCTTGGACCTACAGCAAAAGTGTGACTATGCAAAGCTGTTTTTGAAACAGCACAAAATTTATGGAGAGCTCGAGACTAGAATCAAGAATTATCTTGATTACTTGTGGATAGCTAAAAATGTAGATTTAGATGAGGTATTGAATGTTTTACCAAACAATTTGCGCAAAGAAATCGCCATGAATGTTCACATGGAGACTTTGAAGCGTGTACATGTGTTCCAAGACTGTGAACCAGGTCTACTAGAAGAGTTGGTTACAAAATTAAAACTACAGATATATTCGCCAGGGGACTATGTGTGCAGAAAAGGTGATGTCGGACACGAGATGTATTTTATTAAGACAGGTGCATTACAGGTAGTGAGTCCGGATGGAAGTCAAGTTTATGCAACATTAGGAGCTGGTGCTGCCTTTGGAGAAATTAGTATTTTGGACATTCCTGGAAATAAAAATGGAAATAAAAGAACAGCTAATATAAGGTCAGTGGGCTTTTCTGATGTGTTTCAGTTGAGGAAAAAAGATCTCTGGGACGCATTGAGTGAATATCCTGTGGCCAAAAATGTGTTGATTGAAAAAGGTAAAGCCCTGCTCAGAAAAGATAAGCTACTTGACGAAGAACTAGCCGAAAAAATTGAAAGAAAACAAAAGCCACTTGATGAACAAATTGAATTATTTCAAAAGAATAAAATGGTTGATTTGGGCAAAAAATTGGACAAGTTTTTTAATTGCTACAATGAATTTTTGAGAGAGTGTAAGGATAATTTATTCATTATTGAAAATCACTTTGATAATAAATAATTTAATTTTTGTCTAATATTTTATTTTAATAAATTTTTAAATTTTTTTTATTTATTTTTTATTTGGTTTTTTAAAAGCTTGTTTTTCCTTAGTTGGAATTTGTTTTTTTTGTTTTGGTAATTGTTTAACTTCTTCACGGTTATCATTTTTTCGCTTAGCACCTTTAGTCTCTTCGTTTTTAATTTCTTTTTTGGAAACAGTTTTTTTTTCTTGAGGAGTCCTCTTTTCTGTTGGTAGTTGCTTTTTGGGAGCTTCTTTTTTCTTTTTACCATCACTTTTTTCAATTGTCTCTTTTTGAATTTTATCTTTTTTGCTTTTCTTTTCTTCTGCTTTAGGATTGAGCTAGGAAAAAATAATTACCCAATATATATTTAGATAATATTTTAGGTTGACCTACAACTTGGTTAAGATCTAAATTAATGCCAAGAGATTTTAATTTTTCCTGTCTTTTTTTCATTTTTAATGAGCCCCTAAGACCGATTTTCTTGATTGAAAAAAAAGTTAATTTTTTTATCTACTTGGTACAAATCAAAATTACAATTAGTTTTTCGGCCGATTTTTTCTGATTAAATTTTTTCCTAAACATTGACTGAAGAGGTTTGAAAAACTTCTTTTTGGCATCTTTAAAGGTTTCTGGGTGAAGTTTTTCATGTGGTACAGAATGACACTTTAAAAGTTTGTTAAACATAAGATAATTGTTCATGGTTTCGGCAGCAATGTCAGCGACTTGTTTGTTTTCAAATTGAACAAATCCATATCCTTTGTAATTACCATTTATTTTGGAGCGGGCTAACCGCACACGGCAAACTTTTCCAAATTGAGAAAAGTACGATTTTATTTCGTCTTCATAAAATCCATGCGGTAAATGACCAATGTACATGTAACCGTACTGATCCGCAGGTTTTCTCGGTGTTTTTTTTTGATTTGGTTTGTTTTTGGTTTTGGATAATTGAGTTTCGGACATTCTAATGATAAAAAATTTTTAAATTAATTTAAATAAATTTTTAACACATTTTTTTATTTGAAAAGAAAAAATTAAAATTTTTTATACTTTACTCAAAGAATATTTTTATTAAAATATTAATTTTAATATAGCAAACTAAAATTAACTTAAGTTTATCTTTGCACGAGATAATTTAAATTCTTTATTATTTTCGATTTGTCTTAAATTAAAAATAAAAGAAAAATTTTTATATATCTTGGTACTTCAGTAAAAGTTAAATTTGTTGAAACCACTACCATATTTTGATTTTATTATTGCGCTGGACTTTTCTGATATTTTCTTGAGAAAGCTCAACTTGACTCCTTGTTGTCCGAGCATTTACCGAATGAAGTTTAGTACAAGATGACCGATTAGCACTTAATTTATTTAATTAATATAAAATAATTTAAAAAAGAATATCTATCATTTGAAGAATCTTTTTTCACATTTCTCTAGCCCAGATATATGGTATTAAAAGTTTCATTTTTATATAGTTAAGAATTATCAAATATCCATCTTAAAACACTAAAATTTAAATCCTGAATTATATATATTATATTAATAACTTAAAATTTAAGGAATAGTAACAATTAAATGGAACAGAAAATCCAAGAAAACTTTTGAAAGAAGAAGAAAACTTCCTGTCCAAGGGATACAGTGGGGATTAACAGCAAAGCTTGATCGATTGATCTTATGCTGGTAACGAATGATGAAAAATGCATGCACATGAAAACAAAGAACATAATTAACAGTGCAAATTAAAAGTCAGGTGCATAAATACCAAGTTGGATACCCCAGCAGCATCTATGGATCACAATCGAATGTGTAATCGAATTTACATGATAGAAAATGATAGTAAATATCTAAGAAGGAAGTATTGGAAGGTTGGAAGGAGGATACTTGGAAATTGTCAAATAATGAATTATACAAAAAAAAATATAACAAATTTAAAACCAATGAGCAAATACACCAAAAAAAGGCTACAGTGGCTTGGGAATTTTCTTGGAATGAAAGAAACGCCAATATCAAACAGAGCTTTTGTGAAAAAAGGAGGGCGGCATGCAATAACATGGAAGACAACAATCACAAGAGAGGAGCAATAAAAATGACATGAGAAGAAGCAAGGGTGACTTGAGCTATAAATATAACCTGTGATCAATTATGTGCATATAAGAAAAAAAATGGAGTACTTTTTTTCACGATTAATTAATACTTTGTTGCCATAAGACCAAATTAATGAAGTTTTCAACATCTATACTTTTAATTTTCAATAAGATAAATCTAATTTCCAAATTGGATTATTTAAATGTAATGCTGTCAAATTATTTCAAATAAATATGTAATCAAAACTTATTAATTTTGTACAATTTATGTTTTTAAAATGTTATTTTTATTGTATAATTAATTTAATTTAACAAAAAAAACAAAAAATTTTCCTATTTTGATAAATTAATATACAATATAAAAATAATTTTTCTGATGAAGATAAAAGACAAAAAATAAAGCATCAACTATACTTAAATTGATTAGGGTTAGGGTTTACCTTAAAAAACAGAAAATACAGCTTTTATTTTTGGTAAAAAAAGATGCAACAAAGTATGCTGCACTCTGTTGCAGTATTTTTTAAATTTATTTAAATTTTGTTAGTTTTAATTTATCAAAATAGAAAGAATTTTGTTCTGTTTATTTTTGAAATTCACAATACCTTAATCTCATAAGAAACAGACTTAAATTTTGTCAAAAAATCAGTTCTTCTTTATAAATTTAAAATTTTTATTTCTAGATTGAAGAAAAATGATATCAAACAATCACAGATGTCATCTTATTAATTAAAATTCTTAATTTTGTAAACAATTAAATATGATTTAATGATTTTTATCTATTATATTCTCAAAATTTTTTATTTTAGTTAAATTTACCAATTAATATAAATTTTTGTGACTTTTTTCGTTTTGTGTTTGATTAAAATAATATTTATTCTGATTATCTTAATAATCAAATTTTAATTTAAATTTAATTATAATAAAATATTAATAATATAATTAATCGGAGATTAGAACCGAAAAATATTAAAAATTTTATTATTTAAACAAAAATAGATAAAACCATCTAGATTAACATGACTGTAGAAAAACACGTATTGGAAAAATTTGTCTAATTTGTTGAATCTCTTTAATTGAGCTTGATACTTCCCAAATTTGGCAAGTCAGGCAGCTTGATGTCTTTGAATTTTTGGGTAATATTCGAAATGTTCATTTCTTTAACTGCGGTGATGGCTTTGGACTGGGTGGCTCCAATGCCAGCCTCCGATTTTTCCAATTTATTCATTTCTTCAATACGTAGAACAATTTCATTCAAATTTGTTTCCAGCACCATACCACCCATGCACAATTCTTGCAAAATGTATTGAACTTTATCAAAATGAAATATTAAATCCAACTCGCAGACATTTTCAAAGCATTTGTCCAAAGTTTCCACAAAAACTTGAATTAAATCTAAAATTCCCAGCTCACTTTCGCTTGAATCGACACAAAATACAAAATATAATGTCGCATAATGTCTATAGATGATTCTATAATCTGATCCGCCAATTAATCTAATATTTTTATTTAATTAAATTTAAAAAAAAATCATAAAACTCACGATCCTCCTTCTAAAAAATTGCACACATTGTCATCACGCTTGGAAACTAATTGAAAAGTCTCTCGAATAATCTGCTGCTGCATGTCCTCGGTCTATTTTTGTACAAAATTAATCAAATTTAATTAAATTTTAAATTATTTGTTTACATAATGCTGATAAAACTTAATCAGACGTGGTTTTCCATGATTATTAAATATAAGAATAGCTTTTATCATTTTGTTTCTAATATCAAATAATTAATTTTTTCTTATTTAAAATTTTATTAAGATAATATTTTATTTTTTTTATATTTTATCGAAAATAGGATTCATAATTAAGAATTTAAGCTCTCTAGACTCAATAAGACAAAAAATAAATGACTGATTTTAGTTAACTGTTTCTTGAGCTTTTGAGTTTTTGTCAGCTTTTTTATCCATGGAAGCTTTTACATTGTTGAGGCGAGGAGCCACTGATTTTTCCATATTGACCGAATTCTGCTTGAAAAAATTTTCTTGAGCACTAGGCTGTTGTAAATTCAGAGAATTAGGCTGACCCATATTCTCTGAAATATCCATGTTCATATTTAATGGTTCTTTAAAATTCTCAATCATAAATAAAGCTTGTTCCAAATTTTGTGGCTGTAAGTTGAGTTCATTTGGTCTTTGGACATTTAAGTCGGCATTTAGTAGTGTTTGGCCAGTCTTGGAATTTTCAAGTTCGCTAAAGCTATCCTGTGGAAGAACATTGAGTTTGGATGTTGTTTCCGGCTGAATAACAATATTGGGAATTGTTGGTCTCAAATCAAGAATCTCATAATCAGTATCTTTTACACCAACTAATTTTGCATTTGGGCTTAAGCTCAAATCGAAGTCCAACGAGCCTGAGCGAAGAGTAAAATCACTACCAGATGACAGAAGTTCGGAAAATGGATCACTTTCTTGTAAAACTAAAATTGAGACCAAAATAAATTCTAATTAAACTAATTATGTGATTACTTGTGTTATTTTCAACTGTGGAGTTTTGTCTTAATGAAGCAAAATCAGAATTTTTTGATAGCTTTATAAAAAGTGGAACTAATCCGGCTACAATTGCAAATATTGTCAAAATAAAAAATATAAGGATCAGTATAATTATTTTTTTTGAAGGCCTATCTAGTCAAATTATAAATGAATTTTATATAAGATATATATTCTATTATCTTACGAGCAGCTGTCTTTGTTTGGGGATTTGAGTTTATTCCTGTTGCTGAAATAGGGATCAATGTCCTTAAGTCTTAATTAAAATTTATAAATTAACAATAAGAATATTATTTTACTTGAAATAAAGGTTGTGTAGGAAAATTTCGGTTTTCATTGAACATTTTAATATTTTTAAAATTAATAAAAAAATAATGAAAAATGTTTTATTTTTTGAACTATTTATTTATTTTAGCTAAGGTTTTTGAATAAAATTTGGGCCACTTGTCATTTTGTAATATTTAGGTTCATTATTTATAATTTTCCTTAATGTTTTTACACTTTAATTTAGAGCATTTATATTAATTATCTAATTTTAGCTGAATAACCCATATTAAATTTCTTGTTAAATTTTTTCGATTTTAAAACATACTTAATCTCAGAGATTGATATGGATAGAGTGCTTTATTAATTAGATAAAGACACAATTTGTGATTTATCATCCGACCAAGTTGACCTTAATCCAAATCAAAATATTTGAAATAAGCAAAAGGATACAATTAATTTATTAGAATAGTTTTATTTAAAATTTTAAATTAGAAAAAATTAAATTCTTATGAAAACTAAACCTTTGAATGATTTCTTTATTGAATATTTTTTCAACTTTTTACACTAATTGGGAAAATTTCCTAAATACATTAAAATTAAAACTCTCAAATTTAGAATAACTTAAAGAAACCATTGGATTCTTAAAATTGAATTTTTATTGATAAAATTTATTATTTATCCTTATCTATTTTTATTTTTGTTTATTTTAAATAAATAAATTTAAATAAATAATTAGAATCTCTTGTGGAGGATCATGTCTTCTATGATAGAGGGTGTTCATATCCTTTCTTAGTATCTTTTTGGCTCCGATCTGACACAGAGGTGGCTGCATCGAGTTGATCCGCAATTTTATCCAGTCGAATCTAGCCCGCCATTCAAAGACATTGAAAGAATTTGTTTTTGCTGCTTGTATGACTAGCACACAAACCTCATGAGTTTTTAATAAAATATTATTTTTTAAGTTTTTTTTATTAATTCTATAATTAGTTAAAAATGAAATAAATCATTATTTCCATGTTTAACTGTTTGCTAGTTAAACCAGTTTCTAGCCTCGCTAGTTTGTACAGTTCAATGAATAAGAAGTATAAAGGTTTATTAAACGAGTGCCTGATGGTTCTAACTGTTAGTATGCATTTATAGACCATCAGAGACAATATTAACTTAAATTTGAACTTATCCAAATTGTCAAGCCATTGGCACAAAGTCCAAATTGGATGTATTTGATTTTCAACAATGTTATTGAAGAAAACATTTAATAAGACTGCGCTTAATAAACTGCTTTGTGGGACTCCACATTCAATTTCTTTTGTCCAAGACTCAGACTCACCAACTTTTTAGTTTGGGTTAATTTGCTATATAAAAAGCATATGTGACAAGGTAGCAATTAAAAATTTGTGTTGGATGGTTCAAAAATTTAGTTCGAAACCTCTTTATTCATTTACCAGTGTGGTATGTAATGAGACAGAATTACCAAGTCAAATCCTTATAAAGCTTTCGCTGAGTTTTGAAAGTCGGTTCGTAATTATATAATTTTTTAAATTCGTGAACAAAGAATTTTTGTCTTATTTAACTTTAAATTAATTTTATATTTTTTAC
The DNA here is from genome assembly GCA_016802295.1 of Brachionus rotundiformis. Classification (NCBI taxonomy): domain Eukaryota; kingdom Metazoa; phylum Rotifera; class Eurotatoria; order Ploima; family Brachionidae; genus Brachionus; species Brachionus rotundiformis. Next base: position 6,019,339 of record JAESIW010000020.1, read on the forward strand.
ATTGCCTACAAGGCGTTTAATTAGATAAAAGATAAAAATAGATTTTTAATTTGTTTCAAGACAAAACTTAAATTTTTTATTAGTTAAAGTTTGAATCAGATAAAGAGTTTAGACGGGGAAAATTCAGTCTGAAATAGAAAGAATTTTAATTAAATTAAGTCTCGAATTTAAAAACTCTTTTAATTTATCGATCAATCGAGTAAAGTTTAGCTTTTGATTAAATCCAATGCCTAAAAAGTTAGCTTTATTCTACAGGTTTTAATTACTTTTACACCTATGATACCTATCGTGTATTGCAATGAAGCTATCATAGATGGCTTCCTTCGTTAGTCAGACTAACCCACCAAATCAAACACATTGGTAATTCCATTTTGATTATTTTGTAGACAAGTACCTCATGCCAGACTCTGTTAAATGCATTTAAAGATGGCCAGGTTCGTTAAGTATGAAATAAAGAATAATATATTGACATACTGTTAGGTAATTTTTATTAAAATCAAAGTAAATTAGATTAAACCTAATCCGAAGATGTGATATCTGATTTAAGGGATAAGATTCAATTAAATTAAAAAGAAACATAATAAAAACCTAATAATATATTGTTTAAATGAAGGGTAAATTGAAAATAAAAATTAATTTTTCAGCATATTATGCATATATGAATTTTTTTGGCAAATATGCTGATAGCATTCTATGTATCTGGAATACTAATTGCACCTGAATAAAAAAAAAATTTCTTTTCAGGTGTTTATGAGTTTTGTAAAATTTGTACAATAGAATAGAATAAAATCTTAAAAAACCTTTTAATTTTTTTTTCTCAAAGTTAAAAGCTGGTTATGTAAATGCAACATGGTGCAACATTGATGGTTCCATCAACTGTCAAAGCCTTTATCTGCGAAAATTTTACTCTAGTGTCCATTTAAGAGATCTATTTGGTATTTGTATTCTTTTTATTCTAGGAACATCACCAAGCCATCGCAGTCTTTGGTAGCTAATACATTGCTCTTCTGTAAACCTTATCATTTGACAATGTTTCAGATCTGTGTTATCCAAAACTCCTTCTCAGGCTATCATTGTGAAAGTTGTTTTGCTATTTCTATCCAATTCAGACACTCCTCTTCTATGCATCAGCATAGCTTTTACTAAAGTGATGTATACCTTTATTTTTGTTTGCTTGTCGAGCCAATGGTGTAGTGGTTCGATCAGCTACCATTCAATAGCAAAAGTGATCACTTGATCAAATAAAAATATATTAAAGTATCAGCCATTTTAGGATAAAAAGAATAAAGAGCAGAGTAATAGTTAAACAACAGAGTGGGGATTGGATAAATCTTGCATCAAAGACCACTTTATATTTATAATCATCAATCGTTGGAACAGAATGACTCAGTACATATCTCTCACTGAACTCAGAAAGTTGATTTGATACTGTTATTATTAATAAGTAATAACCTGGTCGAGCTAACGCTATCTAATTCTAAAATTAGGCCAAGAAAAGACTAAGTTTAAAACAAAAAAATTTACATAATTCCTATTTTTTAAATAATTACAAATAAAAATTATTAATTAATTAAATTCTCAATTTATTGTGTTTATTTGCTTATCAATTTAACTTTTTTTTTTCTGTTCCCCGTTAAAGGAAAGAGGTTCGCTGTACCCATTACCAGCACCTCTAAAATGGAGTTACAAATACTGCTTCTGGGAGATACAGGGATTCAAACTGACTTGGCTCTGTCAACATATTTTAATAGTTCACAAATTCTTTCCAGTAGGTCTTCAATGTATCAAATGTATCAATTTATTTTTTTTATTAAGTAAAAAAACTGTTCGAGCTAAGGCTCCTTCAGTAAAAAAAAATTAAGCGGAAACAAAAATAATTATGTATAGGTGGTTAGTTACATAGTTATATGATAATTAGGAAAGTATGGTATAAGTTTAATGAAAAATGGTTTAAGCAAATGAGGAAAAGAAATAAAAATGTATCAAGAACAGTTTTGGGAAATAAGATTGTAGCTTTTAGAAAAATTAAGTTGAGTATGGAAGGAATTCGTCTATAGTTACATATTTCTCTAGAGTTAAATAATGACTGTTGTATCAATTAATTTTTTGTTATCTTAAAAACAAAGAAATAAAATAAAAATTTGTATCTTTTTTTTTTAATAGCAGATAATAAATTTGGATTACATGCCAAAATTTAATAAGTATTTTAAATATGTAATATGAAGTGTAATTTCTAGCACTTAGATTAGAAATTCTTCTCAGTTTGAACATAGTTAATTACACGTCTAAAATCGATCTTAAACAAAGAGACTTTGTTTAATCGAGCCGAGCTATTTGTACAAGAAATAAAACAACTCGTCAGTTATAAATTCTATTCAACACATTAAGATCAAGTATCAAGATAGGCAAAGAGCAAAAAATGCTCATAAAAGTAAATGATAGAAAAACATTCGTAAATGTTCAATTAGTTCATCAAAAATATTTTTCATCTTAAATAAATTGCATAATTTGAATATTTTCTTCGTGGAAAAAGATAATTTTTTTCATATGAGAATTTTTATCTTTTCTCTTTAACAAGAAAAACACATACACACACTCACATACAAATTCTCATTTTTATTAACACCTATTCAATTAGAATAATTCAAAGGTATTTTAATTGATTACATTTTTTCCTAACTATTTCACTTCACTTGAAAATAAACAAAATATTTCCATACATAATTGTCCATATTTAATTCTAGAATTTTTAAATAAGCCAAACGTTTGTACAAACACTCGCCAAATTGATGCACAATGTTCAATCGTGAATCATACAAAGCCAAAGTGCGCGGACTGCTGAGGAGTCCGAGCCGACCGGCCTACAAGCAAAAAGCCGAGCTCGTCCGGCCCAAACGATGCCACTCGAACAGCTCGAGCCAAAACAAGCGCCAAATCATAGCTGTTATTGACAATTTGATACACAAGTTTAACGATAGACGCAAAGCGGCGCACTCGGGCTCCGATTCGGCCTCGTCGTCAGCGTCTAGCAGCTCGGTCGACTCGACCAAAACAATGTGCGACCAGCGCAACATCAAAACCAGGATTAGAGACTCGCCAAGGCTAATTCTAAAGTCAACACAAAACTACATTCGTAGTTTAAAAAGGCCATGCCATTTAAATAGTCTCAATGTGGAAAAGGAGACCAAGAGCGATATATTTTTCGACCATTTCAACTCGACCCGAGTCGAAGAGCTCGACGACTCGTCCATTCTCAAATCACTGTTAGACTCGCAGCAATATCTGATGCTACAAAAGAGCCAGGACATTTTTGCTAAACAGAACGAATCCAGCAGCTCAGAGAACAGCAATTCTAGCTGCATTATCCACGACTGTTCGGATGACAGCGATTCTACTTCAAATCAGACATTTGTCGAGCATTCGGACGAATCATGTCCTAATAGTGCTGAACAAGCTGACCTTACCAATGAGTCCAAATGTGACACCACTGATCAAACAGAGAGCTACAAAAATTTACTGGCACGCCTAGATGCTACTTATTTAAAATCTCCAAATTCTATTGTAAATAAAGGTAGTTTTTTTTTGTATTGAGTATTAATTTCTAATCTTTAATTATTAAAGTGCAAATACCAGATTGGATAATTGAGCTGGCAAGCTTCGAGGAAGAAAATATACAGGTAAAGATTTGTAGACTTAATTGAATGAAAAAAATTAATATTGATACGTTTAAGTGGGAATCACTGGACATAGCGAGCCTAGAGCTGTACGACTTAATGCTCCAGCGAATACATAAATATGAATTGATGAATTTGATACAGAGACATGAAGATTATAGAGCCAAAATGAATGAAATGTTGCTCAATTGATGAGGTTTTGCTCACTGGGACTGAGAATGCCGGTTTCTTTTTTAGTACAAAATTCGGCTTGATGCAGCGTGCTCCGAGAATTAGAATGCGTTATTCTGTGATTAACCATGTTCCATTTAAAATGACTTTTTTTGCTGTTTTTGTTTAGCCAAATTCCATTATTGTTTTGTTATTGTTACTTTAAAATTTAAAAATCATAAACTTTTTCTTGAAAATAAACAAAAAAAAACCAAATTATAAATAAATTTATCTTGTGATCAAAAGTATAATAATTAATACTTTATTACTGCTATTTATAGCAAGTGAGACATTCAGTGGAATAATTTTGGGAAGGATCAGAGCTTCCTTGGATTCTATACTTAGAGAAGAACAAGCAGGATTTAGAAGAGGTAGATGATTTATAGACCTGATATTTACGCCAAGGAACATCATAAAACAAATTCTAGGCTGGAATGGAATGGTCCGATGTTCCTGAACTTCGTCGACTTCAAGAAGGCCTTTGATAATATAAACAGGGAATGATAACAAAAAAAATCGAAATAAATGGGGAGAAAACAAAAGTAAAGATGATAGATGGTACCAAATTGAGTGTCTGAGTGAATTCATATACTTTGGAAGTATCATAAGCGAAACAATAGGAACGCATTAAGAAACATTAAGAATAGACTTGCAAAAGCAAAAGGAGTATTTGTTACACTCAAACCAGTATGGAAGTCAAAGTACTACAGCAAGGATACAAAAATCAAGATATAAAACAACACTAATCCATGGAAGCGAATTCTGGGGAATGTCAGAGTTGGATAGAAAAAGCTTAAACACTGGCATGAAGGACCAAGTTAGAACCATTGAGTCAAAGCAAAGAGTATAAAAGACTGTGATGGTTTGGACATATAGAATGAAAGGAACACGATTACCAAACAGTGCCTTTCAATCATCATAAATCAGAGGCGACGTAAGACAGGATGATCAGCAGTGACATGGAGATCATAAATCAATAAGGAGCTTGTCTATATGAAGATGGCATGTGGTTGCAAAGCTAAATGCAAAGTATGAAATCGCCTTGAAATTGTAATGCTCCACAAGGACATGATATGGAAAAAATTTATTTAGGATAAAGATCAAATGATTAAAACCAATCTTTGAATTGAATGGAATTCAGCAAATCGGGTCCATTTTAATTAATACAATAGATTCACATCATTCTATCTTAACATATGTCTTGAGCAAATCAACGATTGAATCTTGGTTACATATACTTTTTTAAGTCAAGGTTTGCTTTATTAAATTTAAGTCTAATTACGATTTATAAAGTATCAATTTTCAATTAGCTTTTAGCAAAAAAAATAAAACTATTGAACTTTTAATATGTTAAATTGTTATAAATAAAATACTAATTTATTAATAAAATTAATTCGACATAAATTTTTTTTGTTGTAGTTTTATGTTTTTTGACATTTTATTTAATAATTTGTTTAATTTAATTTTTCTTAGCTAATTTAATAAATCAAAATTGATCTTTGTCTTTTGTGACAAATTAGATGAAATTTAAATGGGTTCTTCGAAACAATTTTACCAAAATAAAAACATAACTAGTTATTTTTTAGTTTATCTATAAGCTAAAATTAGAATCGCAATTTCACTGCATTCTAATTTGAAAAAAAGAAAAGATAATGCATCAAAAAAATAAAGAAAAAAACAAATTTTTTTTAAATGTGATTTTAAAAATAGAAAAATTTCAAGATAGGTAATCTAGGTCTAATTCCTAATCAAGCTTGACGTGAAATTAATTAAAAAATTTGAATCAATATTGCTCTTAATTTTCTACTTTAAGCTTATTTTAAAATAAAATTTAAATTTTTTTATTCTAAAAATTTGTTCACCTTCTTTAAAGGTGGCTTTATTGGAAAAATTAAAAAAAAACAAACACCTCTGAGTTTGATCTTGGCCTCAGACGGCATATCATAGCCTAAAATTGTATATTTTTTAATGCCTTGACATAAGAACATATTCGATAGCCAGCGAAAATAGTCCAAAGCCGACCCCTCCGTAAATTGCAGGTTTAAGACCAGCTCTTAGACCGAGAGTTCCTCCAGTCAAAAATCCTGACATCAAGCCATTGTAAAGATCTGTTTTTCCTCTATAAGACTCTATATTGCATTCGAATGCACTGAACATAATGCCCAGAATGGCAAAGTTTTTGCCAGTTGACCAAGCTCTTGTTCTCATTTCGATAGCTATTTCTTTTATAGTGGGAATTTTATTCGGATTAATAGTGTACATCGGATCGACACTAGCTGTAAAAATACCAAAAATAGCGCCCATGCCCAAGCCTTAAATACCAAGCTAGCAATAATTTCAATTAAATTTGTTTGTAAATATTTCAAATCACCTCCTATTCCACTAATTAAGCATTTAAAAGGACAACTTTCCATCGCTGCCATGATCATTTTTTCCTGCGCGCCGATTCCTCCACCTATTTGCTGTGGATGTAGGTCTATCAGCCAAATTTATTAAGAAAAATCAAATATCCTATTTAATTAAATTTACAGTATGTTGACTGCTTGTTGGGTCCGATTAAGCGGTTAATAAACAAATTGAATGTTAATTCTCTGTCCTGTGTTAAATTGCCACCATTTGGATCTTCTGACGGCATTTGTTGACTCTGAGCCGAGTTCATTTTTTAAACTTTTTTAATTTATTTATTTAACAATATGAAAAAAAAATCCAGATTTTTTAAATTTTTAATGAATTTTTTTCAAAAATTAAGTATTTTTTAAAAGCTAAGCTGAAATTTATTGCTAAAAAATTTTCTGAATGCATACATAAGTTGTTATTTTAAAAATTTGTTTGTACCATGTTAAAAATGTGTCTTATTATGAAATATTTCTTTTGATTTAATAAAAAAATAATAATTAAATAAAAATAATAATTTTAATTGCTATTATCTATCCATTTTTGAGCATTTCCATTTATTTTGATGGTTGATATCTAAAATTATCTTAATGGTTAAAATGATTTGCCAAGCAGGTTATCTTGCGCCATTACCAAATTACAAGACGAAGAAAATTCTTTTTCAAATCCATTATTTAGAATTTAATAATTAAAATCAATAATTAAAATCTATTAGTTTTTAGATTTTTGCCAAAAAATATCAAAAAGAGGAAGAATAATTGAAGAAATTGATATATTTATTATTTTTAAAGCCTTCAACTGCTAATTTAACTTTAATGATACATTTTTTAAGTCAAGATTAGAAATAAAATTTTAAAATTCAATTCAAATCAACCTAAAATTATTAACACTGGAAAGCCCGAGGGGTTTTTAAGACCCCTTTTTACATATAATATAAACTTGAATATTATCTCAAAGAAATAAAGTTATCAAAAATTACTCAAAGAAACTAAAATTAAACTTGTAATATTTAAATTTTTTAATCATGTTTTAAATAAGTTTTTTCTATATCCTTTGATATTTTTATTTTAAATTTTTGTAATTAATCAGCCGGGCTTTCTAGTGTTAAATAAAGAAATAATAGTTTTTATTTTACTTAATTATCATATTAAGAGTAATTTAATTGGAAATTTGCTTCCATTGATCAAAAATATATATCACTAAAAATTAAGTCAAGTTGAAAATAAAAATACAGCAATTTAGTTTGTATTTTGATTATAAAGGTATCTAATTTTTGCAAAAACTTAATTCAAATTTAATAAAATAAAGTCAACAATATATTTTTTGAATTAATAATTAAAATTAAATTTTTTAAAAATTTTTAAAAAACGCAATTAAGTAGTTAAATTGGCAGCATATTTTATTTAAAAGATAAATAAATGAAATGCGATATTTATATAAATATATTTTTCATCTTGAATATATTAAAAACGGTGATTTTGATTTAATGATACAAGTAATTTAAAATATTCAATTTTAAGCTATATATAAATTTCTGTAAAAACATTTTCAAATATTAAGAAACTTTATTTTTTTATCTTTTTAAAAATTAAAAAGCGATTTATTCAAATTTAATGTCATCATTAGATGATCTATTATAAATAATAAGAATTTTTTCAATTTTAAAATTTAAAAATGACATTTAAACACAATTTATTAATACTAAGTTTTATTCTATTTGTCTTGAAAAAAAGTAATATTTTTTTCAACTTTTTAATTTTAATCACTTTTATACACAAACTTTTATAAAGGTTCTGGTAATCCGGTCGAAATTTCGGATCCCAATTCATATATTTGCTTTGACGAATACAGCTGCAATGGATGTGGAATAATTGAAGTTCCGGTAAATGGCAAAACATGTCAAGTTTGTACATGTGGTGATCAGTTCCAAAAAATTAAAAACGAGATATTTCCTTTCACACAAAGAGCAAGATTACGTACCAGGGCCTCTCGAACCACGCCAAAAAGTAGTTTTTCTAGAAAATTTTTCATTCAATCATTAAACTAATTTAAATTAGCAACCACTTTAAAACAGATTGCGCTGAAAAATGACCCAAGTCAATTTATGTGCACTGATGAGTACGATTGTCGCTGTGGTATTGTTCAAATATCAGCAAATGGTAGAACATGTCAAGTGTGCAGTTGCGGTGAACAATTTAATTACTTTAAGCAAAATGTTTTGCCCATCTTAAAGCCATTTCAAACAATTACCAGAGCTTCAAGGACGCCTAAAAAGCAGTCTTATGTTTGCTTCGATGAGCCAGAATGTTCATGTGGTACATTCAAAGCAAATATAAATGGTAAAGAGTGTACAATATGTTTGTGTGGTTCTCAAGTAGAATATCTTGCTAAAGAAATTGTTCCAAATTTAGTCGTTACCAGACGAAAAAGTTTACAAACTAAGTTTGAAAATGCAGCCTCTTTTAGCTGTACAGAAGAGTATACATGCGACAATAATTGTGGTATTGTGCAAATAACTACCCTAAAAAATACATGCCAAGTTTGTGGATGTGGTGATCAATACAGATATTTTATGGAAAAAGTCTATCCATTTTTGAAAACATCGACAAAAATTGTTACTCGACCTTCGAGAACTTCTAAGACTTTAAATCAAGCCAGTAATTTAAATGAGCTTACGTGTTACGATGAAACAGAATGTTCCTGTAAAATGCTAAATACAACATTGAATGGTAAAACATGTAAAATATGCAAATGTGGGAACCAAATTGAAACTTTGATAGAAAAAATTCTTCCAAAAATGAAATTGGCATAAAAATGACATCATTTTCTTTTTTTTGAATAAATATTTTAAGAGTGCTTTTTAATTCTTTAGCTGTAAGTTTAATGGCCGATCGTTTTCAAATATTTCTGATTTAGTATTTGGTATAAAAAAAACAGTAAAAAGTACAAAAATTGGTGAATAAAAAAATTTTGAACACTTAATATGGTTATTTCTTTAACTATTAAAAAAAGTTTTTTACATGGTTTTAGTTAAAAAGAAGATTAATTCCAAAAAGAAATTAAAAAATAAAAATTTCTAGATTGATAGATAAATCATATATTTAACATTCAGTAAAAGTTATAGAATTATTGATGTTAGATTCAAATTTTAAAAAATTATATTCATCAAACTAAAATTTGATAGGAAAATCTATTGAAGTTATAATTATTTTATTGAAAGCTGAAAAATTCAATTTTTAAAACTTTCAATAATTTTGGATAACTAGCTTCAGTTGAAATAAAAAAAAGAAACCACTGTCCTGGACTTAAATGCCAAATTAGATACATCAGTACATTAATCGTACACAAATCGAGTATGTAAGCCGATTCACATATTTGGGAACCTCCATCAGTGTAGCCATACTCGTACTGATCGTAGTCTAACATAGAAATCACTTGCTTTTACTAGCCATTCAAAAGATCTTTATTTGTACCATCGCTGAAATAATGGCGTTTCTCAAATATGTCAATTTGTTTACCATTTATGTAAGCATAGGTAAATACTGGCATTTCCATTCTAAGTATATGTCCAAGCCACCGCAGTCTTTTACTTATGAAGCATCTACTTTTTGGTTCTAAATTCATCTCGAACATTATCATCAATTAAATTTTATTTTTTCTTGATACTAAAACAAAAATTATGATTTATATTTAACATTATATTAATTTTAATTTGATTGATTTTTTTGTTAAACAATAACAAAATAATAGTGGAATTTGGCTAAACAAAAACAGCAAAAAAAGTCATTTTAAATGGAACATGGTTAATCACAGAATAACGCATTCTAATTATCAGAGCAAACTGCATCAAGTCGAATTTTGTACTAAAAAAGAAAATAGAAAGAGAAAACAAAACTTAAGTTGTATAACAGTTTAGTAAAAACATCACTGATGGCTAGAAATGTATGAGTCTGGTAGAACCTTCCACATTGGTTGGCTAAGAAAGATTCTTGGGATAAACTGGCATGAAACATTGTCATACGATGTGCTATAGAGAAAAACCAAGTAAGAACCACTGAGTCAATGCATAAGGAATAAAATACTGTGATGGTTTGGACATGTATATATAATGAAAAAAATACTTAACCAAACAGTCAAGTAAGATAAACGATCTAAAGTAAAATTGAGGTCATAAATCATGAAGGAGCTCGCTGAAATGAAGATGGTATGGGGTGAAGCCAGGGTAGTTGGCTCGTTTTAAGCTTTATAAGAAAAAAAGCTTCATTATTTATCAAGATCTAAATTTTAAATAACTTTTGTAGAATATTAATTAAAATATATGTGATAGGCTAAATGTAAGCTTAATTTACAGCTTAATTTTTTTTCGATATAACAAGCGAATATTAATAGCTGTATCGAATCATTTTTTATGGTAATGAAAATGGTATTAACTTCTGGTAACAAATTTAAAAATATAAATGGCATCCTTTATTAATAAAAAAGCAGCATTTTTCATTTAGATATTCAGAAAAGAAAGTTTTGGTTATTTGAATTTCGCATTTAAATTTAAATTAAAGATATTTTTGTTGAATAATCATTAATAATTCAAAATTAAATATCCTGTGTTTTTAATTGAAAAATTTGATATTTAGATTAGATAAAATTGAAAGAATAAAGAAATTTTAAAATAAAATTCAGCAGTAATAAATAAAGTCAATAAAAAATTGATTATATTTTTTTTCGTCATAACTTATTTTTTAATAAAATTCTTTATCAATTTAGTATAATATATATATACTCTTAATTAAAAAATAAAAATCCTAATAAAAAATCAAATGAATTTATCTGATTCAAATAATTCAACAATAGTAAACCAATTCTACATTACTTGGGACGAAATTGGACTATGTATGCTTAGTTTTTTTGGCTCAATCACAAATATCATAAATATTGCTGTTTTTATAAGCAAAAACCTCAAAGATTCTGTATATAGTTACATGCTTGTTGTCTCAGTAATCGATTTTGTTTATATCACACTAATAGGCTGTGAAATAATATACCGCTGTGGTAGCTCATGTGATTATCGGTTTTACCACTTTACCATTCAACTTTATGAGATAATTATTGTTGACTACTTTACCAGTTGTTTGGCATTGACCAACATTTTTATTGAATTGTTTCTCTCCATTGATCGCTTATTGCTTCTGTCGAATTCAAAATTTTTACACGACAAACCAGTTAGATTGGTTTTACCAATTTTTTTTCTCATTTGTTTAATTTTTTACTTGCCAACATTGTTCCTTAAGAAGATAATTAAAATTTCAAACAAACATTACACGGTGTTTACAAATTTTGGTTCATCTAAATTTGGCAAACTGGTGCCAGCTATTTTATCAGGCTTTCGGCTCTTTCTGGCCATAGTCTGCTTATCTATTATAAATATTATTACATTTATTAAATTTCGAAACCATTTATTTTGTAAAATGAATTTAAAAATGAATATAAACTCAAAACAACTACCAACCACAGTCGATGTCTCTAGGGAAAAGTCAACTGTATCAATCAATCAAAGACGTAATTCTTCTTTATTTATTCCAAATGAGACTAAATTGATTAAAAATATGACATTAATGATAATTTCGATGTCGTTTTTGTACGTAATTGGCAATTTGCCATGGGCTTTTTATTATACCAGTTCCTATTTATTTGACCTAAGATCAACAGAGCTCATATTTGTTTTTAGAATTTGTTTTTGTTTATTGGTTGATTTAAAAATTTTAATTTATTTTTGTTTTAATAGACTTTATCGTCAAACTTTAATTTGTAATTTTAAGTTTATAATTGTTTGGATTTTAAAGAAATTTTATTAATTAAATAAATCTAAATTGAAGTCTTAATCTTAAAATTAGCATATGATCTTTTAGGAAAAAATTATCCACTACAAGTTCTTGAAGGAGAGGTTCTATCAGCGGCCTAGTCAGAGAGATCATCGATCCTAAACAAGGAACTGAGCTCTTTCATATTTAAATCGATTGGGCAATCTTAACAAAAAACCAACTGATTTGGAAATGTTTCTTATTTTAATTGTTTACCAATGAGTAATGGAAGTTCTGAAAGGTCTTGCGTCTAAACCGCAGCTTTATTCCAAAGAAACCATAATTTTGATGGAAAGTATTATATTTGAGCTTGCTAAGAGTAATAATAACATTGAGTGTTGGACATTGGATTGTTTTGTACCATAAGAGAACGATATCTACAAGTTGAAAGAGAAATCTAAGGGTCATTATTAAAACCGGCATGAAATAAGTCTTTAAATGAAAAAGCCTTAACACCTTCCACACTGGAAGCCTGCGGAAGATTCTCGGGATACACTGTCGAATGCTGACCTATACAGAATGACAAAATAGGTAGGACGACCAGCAGTAACATGGAGGTCAACAATCACGAAAGAGCTCATCAAAATGGGAATGACATGGGGTGAAGCAAGGGTAAAAAAGATCGACTTGAGTGGAAATCAAAAGTAATGACCTCTGCTCCAAAAGGAGTAAATAAGGAAAAAAAAAATTTAAGATAAGATAAACAAAGAATAATTAAAAAAATATTAGATATCTTTTGGTCATGAAACTAACATTGGGTGAATCAGAAACAGCCTCTATCTTAATGGATCATGATTTCATTATGATCTTTATTAATGATTATTAATGATTGAAGAATAAAATTTTATTTTTTTTAAAATAGAAATAAAATGGTAAAATTAATTTTTGAATATTGAACTTTTTAAATTAATGATTTATTTTTGTTCGAAACATGCTATAATTTTCACGAACTAAATATTGCTGATAAAATTAATTTGTTTTTTATTCAATTTATATCAAAAACTTGAAAACTTTCTATCAATTTTTTTGAATTCTTATGTAAAAAAAGGTTCATTTATAAACAAAATCTTTCTTTGATTTTATCATTTTTAATAAATTTTTGAAAAATACACCTATAGATATCATAAATTATTATTTTGAAATAATTAACCAAAAAAACGATTTTTGATTTGAATTTAACTTATCCGAAAAACTGTGCTTAATTAATTTTGATCCAAATTAAGATTAAATTTAAAAATAAAATTTTATTTACATTTTTTTCATATTAAATTTATAAAAAATATCAACAGTAGTACTAATAGTAGGAGGTATCGAACGCGAGTTAATAGAAATTTCTTCCATTAAAGAGCTTTAGCCATATATGCAGTCGAGCTGAGTTTGTCAAGCGCATTTTTAAAATCGTTGACACTTGGTACATTTACCAATTTTTCTGGAAGCTTGTTCCAGTACTTTATAAGATATCACTAAAATATTTCGAATTTTAATATTTCCATTTGATTATATTTTCTGATATAATACTTCTTGAAGCTTTCTAGTCTATAATAAGATGAGTGTTTGTCTAGAATTAAAGTTTTAAGCTTCAAAACTTATAACTACTCGTCCAACTAATGAAAATGATTCTTGATATTATGGTATTTGAATTTAATTTTATGCAATCAATTATTTAAAATTTTTTTAAAATTTGTTTTAAGTAAAATAACAAATTTTAATGTCAAATTTTATCTTTTAAAAATTAAAATAAATTAATAACATGTTAGATGAGTCTGATTTAAATAATGAATTGTAATTTTTTTAACAAAAATCTTTTTGTTTCAGCAAAAATAAAAAAATGTCTAAGCTATTAAATGATATCTTGTTAGCAATTATATTTGCGACATCAATAGGTTTAATTCATCAAATTTTCTTATTATTTATTTATATTTTAATTAATATATTAAATATTAAGTTACTGCCGATTTGCCAAATATCAAAGACCTGAAGATATACGATTTTGTCAAGAATATGACAATTAGTTATAAAAATAACACTTTAATTAAAATATCCTTTGACGCTTTTAACAAGTTAAATTTTTATTTTAAACTAAGAAATATTTTTAAAGCCTTAAAAAGAAATTTCAGTTTGGAACTTTGGAAAAATGAAGACAACCAAAATTCGGTTGAATTAATTATTGGAACTAAAAAATCTAATTTATCCTTTGAAAAGACCATTTTTGAAGGAATTTTAGAAGATGAGCCATTTGATTCAGATGTAAAAGGTGTACTTATCGATAATCTTTTCTTTGGAACGATCTGGTCAAAATCAAATGGAAATTTTTACATCGAACCTTATCAAAAGTTTTTTAAGTTTAATTATTCAGATCTCGTTGTCTATAAAGACATACATGTTACCAATTATCAATTGAGATTTTTGTTACACCCAAGCGAACAGATAGTAAAAAAAAAACACGTGATTAATGTAAATAAAAAATTTTCTAAGTATTATATTTTTTTATTAATCTCAAAAAAGAGGCGACTTATCCAAGCTGGTAAAAGTGCGGTGAAAAAAAAATTCCCAAACAATCACCAAGTTTGTAATCTTAACATAAATGTTGATCCTTATTTTTACAAAGCAATATTTGATGCTGAAGGAGATAAAGTTAGTATCTTTAAGCCACCGCTACCTTGATCAGAGAAAATTAATTTATTTTACTATTGATATAATTAAAGTTGATTATTTAATTTAGACAATAATACAAATAAATTTTACATATATATTTTTTTAAAATTTTTATTTATTATAAATATTTTGAGATTTTTTATTAAATTATTTTTTAGAAATTTTACAAAACAATTGATCACATTGCAAATATAATTAAATCATTAATTGATTTTGCCAATGAAATATTTAATCCGGTCAAGTTTTATGACAAAAAAAAAACTTTTTATTATTCTGGTGTCGTGTTTGTAGTAGATCGTATTAAAGTAAGAATAAAATAAAATAAAAAAAAAATATTCAAATTATAAATTTAAAGATATGGACTTTTGAAAATTGCTTTAAAAATGAATCCAAAAATTCAATGGAAACTATTTTTTGCCTTAGTTCAAAAAATCCCTTGGACTTTATTTCTAAGCTAGCAATGGAAGATAACCAAGACTATTGCTTAGCTTACACACTAACGGGACAGGATTTTTCAAATGGAACCATTGGGGCAGCATGGACAGGTGATCCAGGAAGTAATGTTGGCATATGCGCCAAAAAGAATAAATCCGCAGAAAAAAACCAAACTTTCAACACTGGTTTTGTGAGTATAATTAATGAGAATTGTAGACTCACAAATTATCAAATCAAATTAGCGTTTGCACATGAAATTGGTCATAGTTTTGGAGCTTTTCATGATCCAAAAGGCGATCAAAGATGTTCTCCATCTTTTTTTAAAGGTGGAGACTTTTTAATGAGCAGCAAGCTCGGCAACCAAAACAACCAAAATGGTATTCAATTTTCACCATGTAGTATAGAGCAAATGTCTTTGTTATTACACTCACTGATTGATAAATCTGATAGATTTTGTTTTAAAAGTAATCAACTAATTTTAAAATCTTTTTTATTAATTTAAGCATATGAAGCAAATTTCTAATTTTTATTTAAGTTTTTTTAAAAAATAATTTAAACTTAGAATTTAAAAAAAAAAAATATTTTAGAATATAATGGATCAATTTGTGGGAACAAAGTTGTTGAACCAGGTGAAGAATGTGACTGTGGATATTTAGAAGAGTGTCTAGAGTCTTGTTGCTACTGGGCAGACTATCAGGTAAAAAGTAAACGATGCAGGTTAAAGTCAAAATCGGCGTGTAGTCCATCACAAGGGCAGTGTTGTGATCTTGATTGTAACTTTAAAGATAATTCAACTGTTTGCAGCAAGGAACTAGATGGTCAATGTAATTATGAAGCAACTTGTTCAGGAGAAAGTTCGAACTGCCAGCTCAATAGTACCAAAATGTTTGATTATTCCATGTGTACTTTAAAAGCGAGTTATTACACCGAAGAAGTAGTTATTGAGTTAATTTTAATTTAATTTTTTAATTAAACAATTATGACTTGAAGAATTGCCAAAATACTTTTTGTGAAAAATTTAATTTAAGTAGGTGCAGTTTAAATGAGAGCGTAGGTTGCCATCAAAATGATTCATTATGCCAACTTTCTTGCCAAGGAGGTAATTTTCAAATAGCTTTAGGTAAAAAGTTATTTATTTTTTATTAAAGATTTGACCAATAATGAATGTATTGACTCATTCAAAGTATTAAAAATGTTCAATAAGCTAAGTAAAATTGGTCAAGGGAATAGATCCAAATGCTTCAATGACAAAACATTATTTAAGAAAAATAAAAATAATTTTTTTTATGAATATTTAAATAGTAATTTAGGTTATGTGATTAACTTTTTGTTTTTCATTTTACTTTCGGCAGTATTATCTTTGCTTTTAATTTTTCATTACAAAAAATAATTTTCTAAATATATTTTCAAAAAAAATGATGCATTTTTCACTAAGCTGAAAAGTCTAAGACCAAATTACCAGGTATTAAATAAGTATCTATTTTTGTACTGTTCTGAACAAAATCAAGACTAACATTAAAAATTTCAAAATTATATAATTATCTTTTAAAATAAATGTTTTAAATAAAAACTCAATTCAACACTTTATTACAAACCAGGTTAGAAATTGGTAACTAAGCAACAAAGGACGAATTGACCCAGACACCAACTTCGGTTCACACAGTAGTATAGAAAATTTTAATGAGATCTTAATCAGAATAGAAAACTTAAATGAGGATTAAAAAGATGCAATTATCGCCAAGATAATTGATACTGATACTTCTCTTTAGGAGACCGAGCTACAAGGTCAAGCCTAATAAGTAAAGGAATACTGGACTAAACAAATAATGGACCAACAGTGCTGTCAGTCATTAGGAAGCTGACTAAATAAATGTTCAGTTAAAATACCTACGAACACTTGGACAACTTACTTATTTTACCATCTTTGTTGAACCATGTTGAAATCAATTTTAATTTTTTAGTTATTAAAAACTCCTCACATTAAAAAATAATAATTTAAAAAGTTTAATTTAAAAAATGGTAAATGTGTTAAATTAATATAATTTAGAATAAAATAAATTAGCAGACTTTATGTGCTAAAATTTTATTTTTATTGAATAATGAAAAAAATTTATTAAATAAATAGAACTTGATAAATTTGTAATCATTTTCTTTTAAAGAGGACAGTTGGTACTTCAGTTGTGTTTTTCATTTGTTTCATTAGGTCTCAAGTATCAGAAAACCAGACTTTTTAGCATAAAAATTAAAAAATTAATCGTTCTCTTCTATCGTTATTTTTTTTAAGTAGAATTGGAATTTGTTTTTGATAAATTTGATTAAATAATTTCTTTTAATTTTTATAAATATTAATATTAATTTTAAACAAAAGCAATATATAATGTCTATGTATATTTTTTAGCCAATTTTAAGCTGAATTTATTTCAGCAACTCGAAATTTGACTAATATTCTCGAAAATATTTTGCTTATTAAAATATGAGTTCTAATATTTATTTTATTTTTCTAGTTAGAAACATTTAATATCAAAATAGAAAAGACATGACATAAATGCGAGACATTTAATGAGGGATATCATCAAAATTTATCAGTTTTTTCATTTTGGATTAATATAACTAAAATACCAATGCGTATACCAATGCAGCCAAGTATTTTCCTAATCTAAAAAAACATAATTTTATGCTAAAAAAGTTCTCGTATATTCTACAAAGCATTTAATTACTCTTTATGAATTTTTAGTTTCTAAAGAATTCAATAACTGCATTCAAATTAAGAAATTTTAAGGTAAACTAATCGCCTAATTGCAATAAATATGTAAATGGTATAACCAAGGTTTAAATTAAAATAGAGAAGACAAAAGTATTACATTATCTGTTGATAAGGTTTTGGAATTTAAACTGCGATGATTAGTTCAAAATTTTTAGCTTGCTAAAACTAAAGCAATAGGCTCAAGAATTAAAACTGCATCTAAGAGTGTCCTTTAACTTAGTCTTATTTGCCAAAGCACGCATTTTTACTATTGGAAGATAAAATAAACCATTTGGTAATACTTGCATTTATAATATTGGGTATTATATTGCAATATTTTCATAAAAAAATTACAAAATCAACTCATTAGAATCTCACTCTAAAAATATATCATCATCAAAACTAGGATTTTAAGTTAATCTTGTTTAACCTTTGGAACAAGTTTGTTCAGATAATACAGACATGAATCTAAAAATTTTTATTATCGATTATTTTAGATCTAGTACATAATATAAAAAATTATTCAAAAGCAAATATGGCTTTAAAACGAATAAATAAAGTAAATTTATAATTTAGGACCATAAGCCTAATCCAATCCTGACACTTTTGCTCTTAAAGGAATTGCAAGATTTGGAAAAAGATCCGCCGGCCAACTGCTCAGCTGGACCAGTAATGGATGACTGTAAAATTTTGAATAAAATTTTATCTATTATTTTAAAAATATTTTTCTAAACAGTGTTTCAATGGCAAGCGACAATTATGGGACCAGTAAGATAAAAAAAAATTTCCAAAAAGGCTTGGCATCTTATTCTTTTATTTTTACATATTTTTAGCCAGACAGCCCATACCAAGGTGGGGTATTCTTCTTGACCATTCACTTTCCGACCGACTATCCATTCAAACCTCCAAAAGTAAATTTTGAAGCTAAGTAAAGCAAGTTCTCCAGTCTAACCAATTTGTCTAGATAGCCTTCACTACCCGCATATACCATCCTAACATAAACAGTAATGGAAGCATTTGCTTGGACATATTGAGGTCTCAATGGTCACCAGCATTGACAATCTCCAAAGTATTGCTCTCAATTTGTTCACTATTATGCGACCCGAATCCAGATGATCCACTTGTGCCAGAAATAGCCCGTATTTATAAAACAGATAAGAATCTTTATAACAAAAATGCCAAGGAATGGACTTCAAAATATGCTATGGCATAGATAAACTACTTTTGAGAGGGGACGCGAAATTTCTACTAATTTTTTTTCATTGTCTAAATAGCTTCAATATATAAATATTATTTTTTTTTGGCTAATTTAAAAATAAAATTTAATTTAAACTTGGTTATTTTAATTGACAAATGATTAGGAAAAATGATCTAATTTTGTTCAATAATATCATATATTCTTATATATGAAATATTTTTTTTTTAAAATTCAATTAAATTTTAATTTTTTGGAAATATCTTAATTTAGAAAAAAATACTTACATTTATCAAAGGACCTTTATTTATAACCATTTTCATTTTTAAGTCTCTAGTTCTTAATTTTATTATTTCTAATTTAATTTATAATGAAACAAATTTATTCGATTTATTTGTTATTTCTTTAACAGATTTAGTTTTATTTTGAATTTTAATTTCAATTATCTCAATAAATGAATAATATAAATGAATTCTTAATTTTTATGCATATTTGTTGACTCTGAATATCTTTTTTAGAAATTATTTTTAATTATTTTTCAAAAACTCGTGTTTTCCTACAACTATTCAAATGATAATCTTAATATAGATAAAATAATTGTTTTTTATCAATTCAAAAATGTATTATAAAACATAGATCATTTTTCTTTATCAATATTTAACTTAATTTTTTTTAAGGACGTAATAGTTAAACAAAAGCCACCAACAAAGCTTGCCAAAAATAAGTCAAAAACTCGGCCATCGTTGAAATTTTTTTCTAATTTCATTAACTATTATAAAAACTTAAAATTAATACATAAAAAAGAATGCATTAGCATATTAAAATTATTTAAAGAAAATATTATATTAGATTTGCCTGGATTAAATGAATATTTTAGAAGAAAATTTTATTTTATGATATTGCATTCGTATTTTATAAAAAAAATAGTTACTTAAACTAAGCGTATGATGAGTTTAAAATTAATCCTTAGAGAATTATAAAAGATTTTTCTGAAAATTTGACCAAAGTTTATAGTTTTATTTCAATAGATAAGAGAAAGGATTATATAAATTATGGCTTTAAAACGAATAAATAAAGTAACTTAAACTTCAAGACTTTAAGCCTAATTGAAATTAATAAATTATGCTTACAGGAGTTGCAGGATTTGGAAAGAGATCCGCCAGCCAACTGCTCAGCTGGTCCAGTATCAGATGACTGTAAAATTTTGGATAAAATTTTATCTATTATTTTAAAAATATTTTTCTAAACAGTGTTTCAATGGCAAGCGACAATTATGGGACCGGTAATTCTCATTGTCATTAGCTATTTGTTTACATTTTTTTTACATATTTTTAGCCAGACAGCCCATACCAAGGTGGGGTATTCTTCTTGACCATTCACTTTCCGACCGACTATCCATTCAAACCTCCAAAAGTAAATTTTGAAGCTAAGTAAAGCAAGTTCTCCAGTCTAACCAATTTGTCTAGATAGCCTTCACTACCCGCATATACCATCCTAACATAAACAGTAATGGAAGCATTTGCTTGGACATATTGAGGTCTCAATGGTCGCCAGCATTGACAATCTCCAAAGTATTGCTCTCAATTTGTTCACTTTTATGCGACCCGAATCCAGATGATCCACTTGTGCCAGAAATAGCCCGTATTTATAAAACAGATAAGAATCTTTATAACAAAAATGCCAAGGAATGGACCTCTAGATATGCCATGGCTTAATTTGCTTAACTATTGTTTTTATCATTTAAACTTTTACCATTATTTCTTCGCTACAATTCTGAATATAACTTTTCTATTCTTGTCTAATTAAATATAATTTAAATTCATATTATGATGAAATTATTTTTGAAAAAAATGATTCTATAACTTATCGAATAAATATTAAAAAAAATTAGCTTTATTATTTTTTGTAGTAAAATATGCTCATCAATTTTTTAAATAAAAGCTAAGAAATCATTATTAAAAAATCTTTTATTTATTTATAAAAAAGTATTGAAATAATTCTATTTGTTTAATAGTTGTTTTTTACATAAACATTAATTTATGGTCTTCCTCTTGGCAAAATAAATGTCAGATGATCGCCTACTGCATCCCAATTTACTCTGTATACTTGGAACACGACATTCCAAACAACCAAAATAACTAACCATATTATACAACCAATTGCACTTCGAATAGTGTCTTAAATTAATTATTAGATAATTAAAATTTATCAATTTAAATTTAAAATAAAATGTATTACACTCTTTTATTTTGCTTTGTTCTGGATATTCGTTTCGCTTAAATGCATGCTTAAAGAACCAACAAAAATTTACCAACCATAAAAATGGCAAAAATGCAAAACCACCTTTATTGATTTTGAAATTTTAATTTTGTAAAAAAATTCAAATGTTACCCAAATAGTATTTTCTACAAATTTCAAGTTTTTCTTTATCACTCACTTTATTAAGATTCATTTGATTTGCTTTTTAATAAAGGTTATAATAGAATAAAATTATTATTTGATATTTTATTATCTTAAATTTTTAGTTTTTATTTTAATATGACTAACATAAACTAGGCTTTAATCAAGATTATAATGGTGACTATTTGTTTGACTTTATCTTTCAAATTTTCTTATTTAAATCGAAAATTTTCTCACTCAATTACAATCAAGCATATTTTATATATCAAAACTCTTTTTTTTAAATGTGAATAATTTGATTTATTTTTTATAATTCTTCTTGATATTAGTACTTTATTTTAACACAAACATGAAAAAATTCATTTTAAACATTTTGTTAAAATGTACTCTTTTTAAAAATGTAAAACTGAATGGTGAAAATTCTTATACAGTTTATTTAAAATTTTTTATTTGTTTTTTTTTAGTTTGAAAAAGCGAAAAAAAAATTAAAATAATCCGATACTTTATTCTTAAAATTAAAAAAAAATTAAAATCGATTTAAATAAAAAAAAATCTCTTTTTCTTTTCCTACAATGATAATACTCAAATAAAATATAAAAAACTTAACTTTTAGGCCTTTGAAGCTACGTTCTGATTAAGGTTTATAAAATTGAATTGAATTGAAATATAATGTTTTGGCTTATTTAATCCAAGTCTTTATAGAAGTAAATGTACTTCTTTATAGACAGCATTTTAGAAGTTAAGATAAATTAAATTAATAAATTTAAGTTTAAAAAATTTGAAATGGGAAGGTTTAAATTTTTTTTTTAAGATTTGATTATGAGTTATAAAAAATTTGAATGGGGATATTAATTAGTTACGCTGTTAAATAGGATACCAATTGAATTAAATATTGATAGTATTTATAGTGGAGTCATCAACTAGGTTAGATGGCTGGGGTGGGATGTGGTAGATGACGACAGTTTTATAGAAGTTTATCGAATTCCTGGTTTCATTGTTATTTAATTCATAAAAATTGTCCAAGTTTTGGCAAAGAAATGACGTACTAGCCGTCTGCACAACTTAATGTAGTTTTTTTTATCACTTTTTGCTCAAAGGTCTCTGTCAACTTGTGAACCTCGTTTTCTTTTGATATAATCTTCATTGCTCAGCATTTCTCTATGCTAGGATCTGTTGACCATTCAATGCATCACTCGACAAGATTATCAATATTGGTTTGTGGTGGATCTTTCATTAAAATAACAAAAAGAAATGGGGAAATTATAGTTCTTTTATAATTTTAAAATGAAAAAAATTCATATTGGAAGTTTGTTTTAAATAAATATTCAAATCCAGATGAGACAATCTTCAATCAATTTAATTTTTAAATAAAAATAAATTCTTGTGGACTGAGTTAACAATAAGATGATAAATGAATGGACTGTGATAGCTACATCCTGAATTATTTCCAAATAGACAAAGTCCTTTTTTTGTTCGATCATTTCCTACATTGATTTTCTTAATGAGCTAACTTAACTGAATATTTTATCATTTATTTCAATTTACGCTAATTGATTTACGAAAAATTTTATTTTCTAAAATTCACTAAAATTAATGCAAAAAATCAATTGTAATTTATAAAGACTTAAATATTTTTAATAAGGATAGACCTCATCAAAGCATATATGGTGTACTAATTAAGACTTATTTTTTTTATAAATATTCGAAAAGTAAAAATTTTCAATTTCTTTATTAAATAGCTTTTGATCCAAAAATCATCACAGGGTCATTTTAATCAGTTTTAATTACTCTTTACCTTGATCAAATTTTTTTATTTTATTATGGATTATTTCTTTTAATGGACCTAGCAAAATACGAAAAACCTGCGTTGGTACAAAGCAGTAACTACTAACACTAAATTAATAAAAAGGTTTTTTATTGATATCTAACTTTGATTAGGTAATTTTCGAATTAAAATAATTTAAAAGATTAATTAAAAAATTCAAGGTATTCTGTCCGAAGTCCATACTAGGACCTTTGGTGTTTATTTTCTTCATGAACCATCTGGTACACCTGATTGATTGAGAACCAAAAACCTGAATAATCATTATTTTAGTGGGAATTAGTTTCAAGTGGAGTAATGCAGCTTTTCTCTAATAGCGTTATCCATAAAGAGCTTGATTTACTTGGTGATGAAAGTAAATGACGTGGAAAAAAGTACCAACATGATTAGACTGATGAATGGTGACCAAAAGTGGTAATTTAGATGGTAAAAGTTGCCCTAAATATTGATAATAATTTTTCAATATTTATTAAAAAAAAATAATTTAAGAAAAAAATTATTAACTGCACCAATATACCGGTTGATAAAGAACGCTGTAAACCACCGACGATTAATAGATGAAAAAATTATAAATAAAATTCTATGACTTTTCAAACTAAGTACTTATTTAGCATTTCTAAATGTTTTCTTAAAAAAATCCACATATTTAAGATTTGATTTAAATTTTGAACTTAAAATAAAATTAATAAATTGAATTAATTATTATTTCTTATTTTTATCAAGAAAAAAGTTTAAATATGGTAAAAAATAGAGAAAATCTTTTATTGCTTAAAGTTGCTTGGTTACTTGAATCAAACTTGAGAATTGTTCTACACAAGCAAAATGATTTTTGTTTAATAATACATTTTTATTAATTTTTATTTAAACTAAATTTAGTCTTCCAGTTTTATATTTTGCGTCGCTCTCATTGAGACTTAATGAAAAAAACAAAAACAAAATCCAAAACAAATAAAAAAAATTCTTGGATAAGTGAACTTCCATCAATAAAGGTGGAGGCTGCCAAATTATCCAAGCGTATAGAAAAAATATCTAATCAGAGAAAAAATGAGTCAGCATCGGAGCGTAAACTACCCGCATTAATATCTCTAGATGATGTAAACTTAGTACAAAAAAAACCACCATTTACTACGTCTATGAAAAAAAGATCCAACAGTGTTGCCACAATAAATGTTAGTGGACTATATCAACTTGATAAAAGACAACGATTTGAGATTTATAAGCGAAGACTAAAAGCGAAGCCTCCTGCTAAAAGCACTGAGGAAGCGATAAAATTAATAAATGACACCCTGGTGGAAATAGAAGATCAATATGCTCCAAAAAAAGACAGCAAATTTTGTGCAATTAATTCAAAAAGATATGGTAGAATGTATCCAATTCCAGAAGACAGAATCAAGTTTAATCTTGACACTGGTATAACCGAAATGCTTGCTGTCGGTATTATAATCAATGTTTATGGAAATGGGTCAATTGAAATTTGGACCGTGTCAAGGGGAAATTTTATTCCAAAAAAAATTTTGACCAAGAGTGGATCATAAGTGAAAAACACTTTGTTGACTATTTTTAATTATTATATTTTTTATTACTGTGCCATAAAAAGATGTAGTTTATCTTTTATAAAATTAAAAAATTAAAATATGTAAAGTTTCTGTAACTAAAAATTAGTGAATTAAGAATCCTAAAAAAAGATAACTGGCAATTTTCTATTACTTATTCTATTATTTTCTATTAATTTTCTATTAAATGAATTTTCACACAAATTTATTTTTAAAAAAACATTCATTTTTTTATATTTTTGATATTCGAATAGCTCTCTTATTAGTTCTCATCCTAGAAAATTTTAAAAATTTCAAATTTAAAAGACAACTTAGTCTTTTCGAACTTAATATCAAGAAAATTCGAATATCA
>JAESIW010000020.1:6044792-6056911 GCA_016802295.1 Brachionus rotundiformis
GAATAGCTCTCTTATTAGTTCTCATCCTAGAAAATTTTAAAAATTTCAAATTTAAAAGACAACTTAGAGTCTTTTCGAACTTAATATCAAGAAAATTCGAATATCAGAAAATATTAAAAAATGAATATTTTTAAAAATAAATTTATCTAATAATTCATTAAAGTAATAAAAAATTGGTCAGTAATTTTTGTTTTAGACAATAAAAATCTAATCAGGTATATGAACAGTTTTTACAGATGTTGATAGATAGAATAGTCTCTTAATGCTGAATAATTTTTTAATTCACAACTAATGAGATACTACATGCAAAATTAGAAAAATTAATATTCTGATCAATATTATAACCTAAAAGAGTTATTTTATTGACAACTTTTATTTCATTTCCACAAAGATCAATCATTTTGGGAATAATAGTTTTTCTATTTGAAAAGATCATACAATAGGTTTTTGACCAATTTATATCAATCTTATTAAAATAAAACCAATCACTAAGATTGTGGATGGTACCCGAAAAATTTTTTAAACACTTACTAAGTCCTTATCATAGTGACTAATCGTAGTGTCATCAGCAAACATTTTTATGTCAAATTTCCTTAAGAGATAAGGAAAATCATTAATAAAAATCAGAAAAAGAAGAGGACCTCGAACTGAACCATGTGAAACATCTAACTTTAGAGCTGAAGGTTTTGATCTTTCGTTTCCAAGATGATCAAGAGAATATTACAGGAAAATTTAAGACTTGAAAATGAAAACTTAAGTTCTTTTGAATAAGAACCCGATGGAACCTAATCTTGACAGAGATAAGAAATTAAAAGTAAAAATATATCACTTATACAATTAGATCACTTAAGTTTTATTCTTCACAACACAAAATCTTAGAAGCAATTGCGTATTATTACAAGCCAGGAAATAAGCTTTTTTGGATAAGCTTGAAGTTAATTCTTTTTAACATTATTTAACTATAGACTCAAATGTAGCTTCAGATGACGCCAAAAAAAATGTAGCATTGGCATCCAAATCCAGTTCTGTGTCCAATATCCAACGCTATGATGAAAAATGAAAAAATTATCGAGGAAACAAACTCCATACAGCTAAAAAACATTCAATCTAGAAATTTTCTTTTAGATAAGATAAATTTATTTATCAATTCAATAAACAAAAGCTAAAAATATTCAACTAGATTTTTAAAAACTATAATTAAGACTCATATATATAAATGTTGATCACATTTCTTTTAATTTTGTTTTTTTAGTCTTGTTCACCAAACCTGTATCATCAAAATAATCACATTTTGGACAAGAATTAAAATTTCGATCTAATAGTAGAATAAAACATATTGTATTCACTGATCAATTTTTTTAATAGACTGTTTCATATTGCTTACTATCAAATTCTGATGTTCAAAACAGAAAATTCTGGTGTGAAATTTTTTATTACCAAAAATATATTAAATTTAAAATTAAAATGAAGAAGATACTTACCTTTTCTTTCAATCAAAAGTTAAAATTCCTGAGTTGAATCAAAGTGAGTGCAAGTTAATTCTAGAATTTTATTCTGGAACTATTGAAGATATTTCAGATATGGAAAGCATTTTTTACAGTAATAGAGCATTAATTCAAGGTAGAGAATTTCATACTTATCAGTATGACGAAAAGTTTGATTCAACAAATTATCATGCAATAGAGTATAGTGATAGAGACAATCGAAAAAAGTATTTTGTAAAGATTTTAATAATAAGAAGGTATTGCCAAGGACAAATATTAATGTAAATGCTTGATGATTTGGAGGAAATGGATTGAAAAAATTAATTTTGTAATGAAAAAACAGTTAACCAAATTTAAGAATTTTTCTAAGTTACTCTTTTGTTTTGTAATAAAACTTGGGCAATATAAATTCTTTAAAAGAAAAGCGTTTAAACGCAAAAAAATGTCATCATTTAATTAACTAAATGAAACTATTTTTTTTAGTTAGTTTCATTTTGTTTAAATTTAGAAAAAATTTTAAAAAAACGGTATTTTTAATTAAATATTATAATTGAATAGATTAATTAGTCAACTAAAAAACGACTCAACAAATATTCTGCTTTCAATTTTTTATAAATATTTTTCAAATTAAAATTTTAATTGATTTTTAAAATTTTTATTAAATCAAATTAGATGTGAAAGCCAAAAAACCTATTTAATATTTAATTTACTTTCCAGATGGTTAAAATTGTTTTTTTTATTATTTATTTTTCTAAGTTCTAAGCGTAGTTTATTTTAAATCGCAATTTAAATACTATCAAAATTTTTTATTATTTTAATATCAATTAAATATTTTTACAGACTAAATTTAAAAAAACTAAATTAAGCTCGATTCTTGTATAAAAATTTCACTAAGTTAATTTTGTGTTTTAATAAAGGCTTTTCGTCCAACAAGTCTTATTTTGTTTGAGTTGCATAGGCCGAAAAATTTCAGCGGTTGTTCACGGAATTCGTGCAAATTTTGGCCTTTGAATACCAAACGCTGAGTATCAGCTGGAACACTTAGTTGTTGCTCAATAGCTACCATTAAATCTGCTACCAATGGGTCGCCAGCATATGGAATCATTATCTTTGTAATTAAATCTTGATTATTTTAACAATATATTTTTATTATTTTTTTCAAAGTACCTCGTTTATGTCGCCTCCAAATTCAACCTGTAATTTCATATATTGCATTTTTTAATTTTATATTGTATATCTATCTATCTAAATAAGAAAAAAAATTTAGTTAAGTTTTTATACACCGTTTATTGTCTGGAAAATTCGATTTAAATTTAAAATTTAAATTTTTACCAGATTGTTTAATTAATGTTTTGACATGTATTTTGGTAATTGTTTTTTGAAAAATGAATCTTCGAGAAATCCGAGAAACTTCGAGAGAATCAAGATTTAAATAATTTTAGGACAGTAATTTAGTTGGGTTTAGTTTGATTTAAATCGGGGGATAAAAGCAATAAGAAATACTTATTATTTTAATAATGATTGCTAGGTAACTTTTGCTTTTAAAAATTAACAGCCTCTTGTTACTCAATATTTGTTAAATTTTGAATATAAATATGTGTTTTGAATGCATGTTTTCAACCAACTAAATTGGATTCCTTGGCAACTGTTTAAATTAAATTGAAGCTTTAATTATAGAATCTTATATACCTTATTTAAATTAATTTATATTCAAAATTTTCAAGCAATCTTGAATCGTTAAATAGCTTTAAAAAAATCAAGTACAATTTTAATTCTAATAAATATCTATTTAGAGTATTTAAATATGTAAAAAAGCATTAAAAATAGAAATAATTAAATTAATTAAAAATGTTAAATAAACTTGATTACAGCTAATAAAATTAAATAAGTGAATATGGACCTAAACGGTAATTCGAAATAAACTGATCTCAAGGTAAAATAAAAAAGTTTCTTTTAATTGACAACTAACAATTCATAAATATTTACATTATTGATTTAATAAAATACGACAATAAACTTAATTAGATTTTGTTAAAAACTAGAAAAATGAATTAAATTTTTATTATTATTATATTTTTTAATTTCCGAGAGGGAATAGCTTAAGAGTTCAAGAGACAGTTTCTCTGCACAAATTAGAAATGATTTTGCTGCTGCGGTTAGCGCCAGACATCCTTTTTTCTCAAATAGGATAGTTCCACAATGGAATAGGTTGCCAGAAGATGTGGTTAAATCTAAATCAACTGCTTGTTTCAAAGAGTCTTAAGCCCATGCTATAGCTCCAAATGGCCAAATGGGGGGTGGTCGGCTCAGATATTATACATATTAGATGTCGCAGCAAGTCGAGCTACTTTTAATTAAGGCATCAAGAACAGGAAAATATCAAATAAGTTTATAAAAAAAATTAATTGAAATAAACGTATATAAGTTCAAAAACTATTTTTAGTAATTCAAAAGATAGTTGTATTTCTTTTTCTTTTTGTCTGCCGATGTTTAATTTTTGGAACCGGAGGGTCTTGCTCTTTTTTTTTGAGCATTAATGATCGCAGCTAAATATTCAAGTTCATCTAAATCAGACTCGGAACCAACATTTTAAACTTCGATTTGATGATTTGGCTTGCTAAAAGTAATATATGTTTACAGATTAATTTTTCAAAAATTTTTAAATCGAAAATTAACAGTTAGATCTTGAGATTTGATTTTAAAATCTCTTAATTCTACTTAAGATTTAAGCTTTTTTAACGATAAAATTAAAAATATAAATTTTTTAATTTCAAATCCAATTTTAATAAAATTTTTTAAATCCAATATTTTTTTCATTCAAATTTATTTATTTTTTAAAATTATAGTCAAGTATAAATTATTAAATAGCCAATATTTAAAAAATAATAAAATTTGTTCATTTTCAATATACATGTTTACAGATTTATGTTTTCTCCAGCATGGACTGGTAGATTTACCATTTCTAAAGTCAGGATCATAAACAGCTGTGCAAATATAAGGGCCATTTAATTGTAAATGTGAATTTTTGATTTCTCTTATCCCTTCCAACGAAGCTTTTCGATTATAAGATCAATTATTTATTAGGTTCCCTTAATTCATGGTTGTCAAAAACTTATTTTAATTAGGGTTGGGAAACCGGTTCAATTTTGAAAAACAGAAAATCAAAGATTTTTTATTTTAAAATTGAAATTTTCTTAATTGTTTAATTGAAAAGATAAATTTATTTTGTAAAAAAAGTTTTTCGAACTAAAATCTTCTTTTTATTCCTCTATCGGTTTAATACAAAGCCGGTTTAAAAATCGAACTGGTTTTGTCTCTTGCTCTTTTCTTCTTGGGAACTGCGACATTAGATAGCAAGAAAAATTAGAACCATTATGATTAGATTTTAGTTTAATTTAAATTTCTTCCTAAATATTTTTGCGCAAATACTTTTTAATTTACAGCTAAATTAAAATTAAAAACACAACTAATTAAATTAAATTTTATTTAAAATTTAATTTTTATACATAATTAAAAGTATTAAATGAACAATTAAACTTAAAATGGTATCAATAAATGAATTTGACTTTAACTTACAACATGTTCTTTGGTAATATAGCTATTTTTTTAAAAATTATTTATTAATCATTTATAAAAATTTTAAATTTAAAAACCAATTTTTAAATTTTGACTATTTTTATTCTATTAACTTAATTTTTGATCAACGATATCAGTATCTATTTCCTCATGGGAAATTTTATTTCGTTTAGCTGGCGTTTTGGTTTGAGTATTCTTTCGTTTTTTACCTTTTGGTTTGGGCTTTTTCTCATTAGCTTTATTTCCGCTCAAAACTTTTTTATAATGATCATAAACTGTCTTAGGATTGAAACGCTTCATTCCAAAAGTATTTTTGCATCTTTTCAAATTACAGCTGCACGGAAACTTCATTCGATCTATTTGACAATTGATACCATTGGCAAAACACGAACACATATCACCATTTTCACCACATACCATGTTCATTTTACTGCATACGCATCCGCAAATAAGTCTTGACTCTCGGATTAAATTAATATCTTCGGACTCTTTGGAATCTATCTCTTCCCGATGGTAACCGGTGTTGACCAATTTGCCAATTCGTTGTTCTGTTGTTAAAATTGGACACAGTATATCAGGCGAAATTTCCAAATCTTGGTCAATGTTTTCCTCGTAATATTCTCTCTTGCCGAGCACCTCTTTAGCTCTTTCAATTACCGCCTCATTCAAAGCTGGTACATCATTAGGATCTATTGAGTTTATAAAATTGTCTATTTTGTTTAGATCTAATTTTCTTTTAAATTTAAGAAATTCTTCCTGTGTAATAAATTTATTAAAGTCATTGTGGAAATAACTCATTCCAAGAGTGATCGAGTTGGACTCATTATCAGAGCCTGGTATGCTTTGAAATCCTTGGCAACGTTCAAAAAAATATACATCTACTTGACTGAATTTGACTTTTGGTTTTTGCTCCTTTGAATCAACATTAGGAGATGGTTTGAGCTGGATGGTTTGTGTCTTATCTTCGACATGGTTATTTACATTTTCTTTTTCATTCATTTTTGTTAAATTTTACATAGTTTTCGAAAAAAATTAAAGTTCTATTTTATCAAACCCATAATTTAGTCTGGTATGAATTACATATTAATATACAATTATTTTTTAATATGTAAGCACATTTAACTTCAAATTAAGAAATTTATTTTTGATTAATTTATAAAGTCCAAATAAATTATATTAATTAAATGATTAGAATATTTTTATTTTAAAATTTATTTTTTTAAATATTTAGTATTTATTTAGTTTATAGAAAATCTAATAACTAATTTTGGCTAGATAATTGATAATTGATGAGTAACAAATTTGACTTTTAAATTTAAATCCTGTTATAGTTACTAAACGGAATGGCGGCAATAGGCGCAGTAAAGCCATAGTAGCGTGAAAACCAGTAAGCTTGAGGAGTCTTTGGAATCTTGCGAGTTGTCATGCCAAAGTATGGATCAAATGACTTGGAATAGTTTTCTTTTGGTGGCTCAATTGTAAAAACTGGAATTTCAGATGGTTTATGGGAATCATTGGTAGTTGTTGTTCCAATATTTGTCTTTGTTGTTGCAAGCATTATAACTGGATCTATTATTGGCTGTTGTTGTTGGCTATTTTGTCCCAGAAAATTTTGCCCATTATAACCTTGGCTATTTTGAAAATTTCCAAATTGATTATTTTGATTTTGAAAACCATTATTTTGAATCCCATTAAATTGATTATTGTTTAGATTTTGAAAACCATTATTTTGTCCATTAAAACCTTGGCTGTTTTGAAAACTGCCAGATTGACTATTCTGTTGATTGGAGCCAAAATAATTTGTTCCAAAAGTATTTGTCTGTGAATTTTGTGGATTCACTTGTTGATTTGATGCAGCAAAGTTGTTTGCTTGGTTGCCAAAGTTGCTATTAAAGCCGTTTGTTCCATAATTACCAAAACCTGAATTGGAACCTGATTGAGAATTTAAATTGCTGTTGTAACCAAAAAGATCGGAGAACCCTTGTCGTTTTTGCCTCTCATTTTCTCTTGAATGTTCAACAATGGGCTTCGATTGAACAGATAACAGAACTGAAAGTAAAGTGAACAAAATGGATTGGAATTTCATTTTTGATATAATTTTAAAAATTTGTTTTCGTATATTTATACAGTTTATAAGTGGGTTAACAGCTTTGAACTAGGTTTTAAGCGAATTATTTTGTATAAGAGACAGCTTAATTTAGTGTTTTGGTTTGTTTATTTGAAGACAATTTTTCAAACTTTAAATGTCTCTTAATGAATCCTTTTATTGAAATCAAAGACCTTAGGTCACCTCTTTGTTACAAATTAGAATAGAATCTATAGACAATTGTCAAAATGTAAACATCAATTAGTTGAAGAAAAGTATTTCATAGACGCTGAATGGATAATTAGTTTTTTTATTAGGATTCATTGAGAATTTTCTGAAATTAGAAAAATAAGTAAAATTAAAAGAAAAGTTGAATCAAGAAAGACCACTTAAAACCAAATTTTTGAACTTTACTTTTGAAAATAAATTAAAAAAAACTTTAAAAAATAAGATTAATTTTAATTTTTGAATTTTGATACCTTCATTTTAAATAAATGATAATTATGTTGATGAATAAAACAGAATATTGGTAAACAGTGTAAGATATCACATATTTTTATAGGATTTAGAATAAAACCTTGGAAATATGGTCTGACTGCATCAGATATATTACAAAAGCTAATATCAGTTTTTTATTCGATTTGGTAGGTTCTGTTTTAACTAAATTTAGCCAAACTAATACACTTTACATTCTTTTCTCATCTAGTCTAGTTAATGACTCTCAAAAATTACCAAATCATATAATAAATTTTATTAAAATATTGCAAGATGATATAAATAGTCTTGTCAAATGGTGTAGTGAATGGTCGATGAATCTTAACACTGAAAAATGTGAAGTAATTCATATCGGTAGGAATAACCCAAGAACGGATTATCAAAGGAAAATGTGGTCCACAAATTGACGAAGGTTTCTGAACAGAAAGATCTAGGAGTCATAGTAAATACCGACATGAAATAGTGTAAGCAAATATGTACCCCATCGGCAAGAACAAACATAATTCTTGGGCAAGTATTAAATGGTTTCAGTAACCATGATTCAAGTATTATAAACAAAAATGTACACAAGTCTCGTTAGACCTCATCTCGAATATGCAGTCTCAGTTTGGAATCCATACCTGAAGAAAGATATTGATACACTTGAGAGAGTACAGAGAAGAGTTACACGAAACATTAAAGGATTTAGTGAGCTAAGCTATTCAGAAAGACTCAAAAAACTGAACCTAACAACACTTTCGACAAGAAAGAGACGCGGTGATCTAATACAAATGTACAAATTCGTGAATGGACTTGACGAGATAAGTTGGTATAGCAAAATTTTGGATGGTGTAAGTACATATAATACAAGAGGTAATCGATACAGACTAAGAAGAGAACTTAAAAAATATTGTTTACCGAGGTATAATTTTTTTACTAACAGAGTTGTTAGCGATGGAACAAACTGACAAATGATTTAAAAGAATCGAAAACAATTAACTTATTCAAAAACAAACTAGATAACATATTAAGTTACTAAAATATTGCTTACAGTCTGGTTAATCCAGACATCACGCATAAGCGAAGCAATTATCTTTTTTATTATTATTGATAAAATTGATTCGAAACACAGCTAAATTAAAATATTATTAAATAATAGATTGGATAAAGTTTTTCAATTTATATTTATAATCGTTAGCTTGACACAAACAAGAAAATAACCTAATTAATTCTTCTTGATTGACAGATACAGCATTTTTGACCAAACTGACAAAATATATAGTTTGATTTGGATTAGCTGGTAATTCATATGTATGTTTCAATGCCAAAATGCACACAGATTTTCCATATGATCAGATTATGCAGCAAAAGTGTTAAATTTTAATCAAATACAGAAAATTAAATCAAATTTCAAATAAAAAAAAGTTCATTCAGATTGTCACAAATTGAAGAAAAAGATGAAAATTTTGAGATTTTTTGTGTCGTAAAAATGATAATTTTTGAAAATTTTAAATAAATTTATTTCTAATTTTTTAATTTATTAAAATTTTTTATTCACTTATCAATTACTACTGTCCGATATACAAAAAAATTTCTTTGGTAATGTAAAATAAAGTGTATTTATATTCCACCAAATGAAAATCTTAAAATTTTCTTTTATCCAAACATGTACAAAATATTATAATCTTTTAAAGAAGGGTGGGGATTTATAATAACTTTTGATATGCTTATCTATAAGACTTGATTCAGTTAACAAAGGCCAAATTTTTTCTAAAGCTATTTAAAAAATTAATACACAAGCGTACATTATATTTTTAAAATTTATAAAATTTATATATTAAAATTTATAAAAAGATACATTTTTTCAAACCATGGTAAATTTTAAAAGAAAAAATTTTTATTAAAATCTAAAAAAAATTTTTTCCAATTAGGGACGAATTTTAATACAAGGTGGAACAGTTGTCAATCATGACAGAAAATTTAAAGCTGATGTTTTCATCGAAGATGGTATTATCAAGTACGATTTGATCTAATTCTAGAGATTTTGTTGTTATTTTTTATAAAATTAATTAAGGGATATTGGAGAAAACTTGGTAATACTAGAAGGAACTAAAGTGATTGACGCTAGTGGAAAACTGGTTTTGCCAGGAGGAATAGATACTCATACTCATTTAGATCTTTTGTTCATGGGCACTAGAACAGGTGATGATTTCTACACTGGAACCCGGGCGGCTTTAGCCGGTGGTACAACTATGATAATGAATTTTATTCTTGAAAACAAACAAATACCTTTACTTGAGCAATATGACATGAACAGAATCAGAGCTGATAAGAATGCTTGCTGTGATTTTGCTTTCCATGCATGTGTCTATAACTATAATGAACAAGTTGAAAAAGACATGGAAGTTTTGACCAAAGAAAAGGGAATAAATTCCTTTAAAATGTTCATGGCTTACAAAGATGCATTCATGATAAATGATGCAGATATGATCAAGGTATTCAAAAAATGCAAAGAACTTGGTGCGATTCCAATGGTTCATGCTGAGAATGGAGACTTGATTGACGAGTGTCAAAAAAAAATAAAAAATTTAGGAATTACTGGACCTGAGGGTCATTTGTTAAGCAGACCAGAGTCGCTTGAGGCTGAGGCTACCAACAGAGCTATAACTATTGCCACCGAAGTCAACAGTCCTGTTTACATTGTTCATGTGATGAGCAAATCGGCTGCTATAGCTGTTTCGGAGGGAAAGAGGAAAGGAACTGTTGTGATTGGTGAACCAATTGCGGCCGGTTTGGTAACAGACGGAACTCATTATTACAACAAATGTTGGCGCCACAGCGCTGGCCATGTCATGTCACCTCCACTTAGAGATGATGTCTCAACACCAGGCTATTTGATGGATTTGTTGGCAAGCGGTGACTTGGAACTCACTGGCACTGATCATTGTGTCTTTAACACAAATCAAAAAGCACTTGGCAAAGACGACTTTAGCAAGATTCCAAATGGAGTTAATGGTGTCGAGGATCGCATGACTGTCATTTGGGACAGAGGTGTGCGAGCGGGAAAAATGGACCCGTGTCGTTTTGTGGCAGTGACAAGCACAAACGCCGCAAAAGTCTTCAACATCTATCCTCGTAAAGGATACATTGGCAAAGGCTCTGATGCTGACGTAGTTATCTGGGATCCAGACACTTCAAAAACCATATCTGTCAAAACTCACCATCAAGCAGTTGATTTCAATATATTTGAAGGCATGACTTGCAAAGGAGCACCATTGGTGGTCATTTCAAGCGGAAAGATTGTCTTCGAAGAAGGAAATTTGCACGTCTCTCAAGGTGCAGGCAAATTTGTAGAAACTCCTGCATTTCCAGAGTATGTTTTTGAGCGCATAAAAAGAAGAGATGGACTGAATCCAGTCAAAGTAGAGAGAGAGGCATATGCTGGACCAGTTGTTGACTTGACCAAAGAGCTTGAGTCTTATATGGCTAATTCAAAAATTAGCGAACCTCCTGTGCCAGGCCATGGAAATTTTCATCATAGACCTCTGACAAAAAGTGGAGCTAGAAACATGCAGGATTCTTCTTTCTCATTAGGTAAAAATATAATTTTACTTTTCCTTAATTAATTTTATTTAATAAAAGGTGGAGAACAATGGGATGATCAGCCATTGAAGCCGTCTACAAGAATAAAGAACCCTCCTGGAGGAAAGTCTTCAGGAATTTTTTAATTTTAAATATTCCCTAATCAGTTTGCTTATTTATCAAATGAATAAGGTTTTGTCCGTCGATTGACATTTACTAAATGCATTAATTATTTTTTCTAGTTTATTTAATAGAAAAACATTTGTTTTTAAATAAAAATTTGATTCGAAAGCAATTTTTATTTATATATGGAAAAAGAATTATTCCAAGCATGACTGAATAATTTTATTTAAAAATTAAAGGATGAAGGATTTGTTGTCTAAGCTACTCTGTTAATATAATGCAATTGAAATGAAACCAAAAATTAAACTGAATCACTAATTAATAAAATAAAGACAAATATACATTTTTTTAAAACTATATTTTTTTAATAATTATTATAGAATTGAATAATTAAAAAGTTGAATTAAAAGTTTAACTTTTAAAAATTTGAATAAATAAAAATATTTTATTAAAAAAATTTTAAATTTAGAAAAGTTCTACTGGAATGAAAATATAAAATCTAAAAATTTGAGTCGATCTAGACTAAATGATCTGAAAAATTCATTTAATTGAGCTAGTTCAATAAACTGTAGAATGCTCTTCTAAATTCGTTGATATCAATTTTGCCATCTCTATTTAAATCAATTCTTGAAAAAAATGCTTTGACTTCATCTTCTCCATAGCTTCTGCCCAAGCGACTGTTTAATCTTAAAACAGCTTTTTCAGCTTCGCCGATAGAAACCGAGTTGTCACCATCAACATCTAATTGGCTGAAAATTTGCTCGGCCAAAGCAGAAATAGAAGCTCTTGATGCA
>JAESIW010000020.1:6061376-6132351 GCA_016802295.1 Brachionus rotundiformis
ATGGATAGTGTGATTTCTTTCAATTTTTCACTTATATCAGAGAAGTATATCGAGAAGAGGGTTGGTGAAAGGATGCACCCTTGTGAGACACCCGCTTTGATATTATAATTAAAAATTATGTATGTAATTTGTAATGTTACCCTTGGGCCCGTCTATCCGATCTCCTCGTTAGACGTATTGGAGCAGCTATTTATGCTCCTCTCTAACTTAAACGCTCATGGCTAAGTTAGTTAATTAAACCAGTAATATTGACAAAGATGTCGCTATATCACATAATAAAGTATGAAAAATGTTTGATTTCTAATTTAACTGAGAATTTCAATTTGGAGCTTAGAGAAAAAGACAATATATAATAATGTTTGAAAATGATAAATAAATAATATTCAATTTAAATTTTAAAAGAAATAAGAAAAATAAAATGAAGATTATTTCAAAAAACTATTTCTTTTAAAAAATAAACAAAAAACGATGAACAAATGATTACAATTTCTAGTTGATGTCAATCTAAAAAAAAATATAGAAGCTTTTGTATTAATTAAACAAGGATTACCAAGTATTAAATTTTATTCAAAAATTAATAAAAGTCTATGTTTAAATAAAAAATTAAGCCCGAATCAAATGGATCAAAAAAGAAAAACGATGGAATAAATTTTGGAAAAAAAAATATTTAGTTAAGCAAGTTAAAGAAAGCTCTGCGGAATTCATTGATGTCTAATTTACCATCACCATTTAAATCAATTCTTGAAAAAAATGCTTTGACTTCATCTTCTCCATAGCTTCTGCCCAAGCGACTGTTTAATCTTAAAACAGCTTTTTCAGCTTCGCCGATAGAAACCGAGTTGTCACCATCAACATCTAATTGGCTGAAAATTTGCTCGGCCAAAGCAGAAATAGAAGCTCTTGATGCAGAAGATGATTCAGCACCGAATGAAGCTCCAGCACCAATGCTATAAGCAGCACCAGAAGCTCCGTAAGAAGAAGCTCCACCAGCCGAGTATGATGTAAATGAAGCACCAGCAGCAGCAGAAGAAGAAGCATCATAGCTGATTCCCAATCTTTGCAAATAAGATCTGTATTCAGCCAAGCCTTCACGGTCCAAATCGACAAGTCTCAATGCTTGCACGTCTCCTTCCAATTCGTGCAAACTGTTGTATCTGTAATTGGCAGCCAAGACGAGACCGTCTGGAGTCTTGATGTCAGTTACGAATGATGGTAGTTCGCCTGATTGTCTTAAAGTAGCACCATATCTTGATACGTATTCGGCTGGATTAGCTCTAATGACGCCCAAGTATTTGATTTCTTTTCTAATGTTAACTTGTGGTGCTTCCCATTGAACAATGACGTTTCTTGGCTTGACAACAACTGGATCGGCTTCAGCTGGTTTTTGGAATATGACTCTTCGCTTAACTTCTGAATATGGCAACCATCTTTCGATGATAACTGATTGTGGTTTGGCTGGAAGAGGAGCCAGTCTTTCGATGACTACTTTTCTTGGTGGTGGTGGGATTCGTTTGCCAGAAATGGTGATTACTTTGCCTATTTTAAATTTTTTACAAAATTATTTCTTATCTTTTATGAGAATATAAATAAATTAAACTCACGTCCAACTTGAGCAGGTGGTTGTGGTGGAGCTTCACGAACAACCAAAGGCTCTGGAGTAGCTGGTCTAGCTGGCTGTTGACGAATGATTAGTGGTGGAGCTGGTGGAGTCAAAGTGTTTGGCTGTTGTTGGATGATAATCTCGCCTGGAGCTGGTGGAGTTGGTGGTCTCAAGTATCTGATGGCCAACTCTTGAATGTATTCCAATTGTTGTACAGTTCTCTTGGTAATCAATTCTGGATTTGAATCTTCATTGATTGAGTATTGAGTGATTGGAATGGCACCTCTCCAATTGACTACTTCGGCTCTATTTGCCCAAATACCACGTTGACCATTTACAGTTATTTCTTCTGATTCATTGATGGTAATTGGATCTGATGATCTCAAAATTGCTTGTTCAATTTCACTCAAGTAAGCAGAACCACTAGCACCAGCACCAGAGCCATAGGCCAATGAAGCACTACCAGAACCGTAAGCTAATGAAGATCCACCAGCAGATGCACCAATTAGAGCTGAACCAGCTGAACCTCCAGCACTATAAGATGAATATGAAATTGATCCACCGCCAGTTCCTGCAGCAGAACCACTCAACAACAAATCTGAGGCTATTTGATTTGCAGCTCTTTGACCTGATCCGGATGCTTCATATGAACCACCTGAAGAATAAGCAATTGAACCAGAAGCTAAACCATTTCTTGTTGCATCTCCACTTCTGGTACTTGTAGTAATCGCATTTGCATCCAAAGCAGAACCAATTGAATAGACACCTCCAGAACTAACAGCGTTAAAAGAAGCTCCACTTGTTAATGCGTTGCTTACAGTTGTTTCCTCATAATTATAGCTCATTTTAAAATATATTGGACAGAATTGTTTTATTCACTATGTATCTTTTTCTAAAAAAACGTATCCTTATTTATATCTCCTTTCATTGTGGAATTTTTTTAAAAATGTCAAATGTTTATCAATTTTCTCTTTCATTACAAATTATTATTCCATTAAGAGACAATTTTCTTTTGTTTTTTATTTTTCATTGAAATCAATTTTTTTTTTGGAATGTTAATTAACCAATTAATTCAACCTTACAATTTTTGTTAGTTTTAGCTACAAAAAATTTAATTTTTTTTATTGTTTAATATTCTTTTTTATTTAGTTTCTTTACTCTTTTCCGAGAATTTTTTTATAATTTTAATCAAAATATCAATTATATCAATTTAACAGAAAATATTTTTTCTTTTTTATTTATTTTTTTTTCTTTTATTTCATTATTTTTTAATTCAATTAAAAAAAAAACTTTAATTCTTTTAGATATTTTTTGATAATTTAAATTTTAAATTTATTATCTATATCCGTTTTAAATAATCTTTTTGAATCAATTTTTAATAAAAACATTTCTTAAAGAATCCCTATTATTTAAAAAAATTTATGTTTACTGACATTTAAAAATAATAATAATGAGCTACAGCAGACTAGCTGCAAGGCAAGACAATGAGTCGACTCGCTATAGTTATATTTTTTAAGATTATCTTGAATTAAAAAAATTGATTAAAAGTCTTTTTTTAATATTTTTAAATAATTTGTTAAATGAAATCAAAGTTTTATCTGTAATTCTTTACGTAGAAACTTTTCAAAAATTGAGAAAATTAGCTAATAGTACCTTCAAATTTGTCTAATGATTATTTGATATCATTATTTTTTAAAATTGAACATATTGTACAATTTAATATTAATTAAGAAAGCAGGATTTAATCAATAAAAAAATATTTTTATCAAAGTTCTTCTTTCGTTCTAATTTTTTTAAATTGGATTTAAGACAGGGAAAGAATTTTACATTGGAAATGTTAAATGTATTACAAGTAACATTTGTAAAGTGAATGTTTTAATCAAAAAAATCTCTTTCTAATAAAAAGTTGACAAAAAAAAATTTTTTAATAAAATATTTCAAACAGAAATCAACCAAAGAAAGTATGAAAAAATAAATTTATAAAAAATTCGAATTAAGAAATTTAAAAATAAAGACAGTATTGAGAAATTAGAAAAAGAAACAAAATCTTTGATGCATTGTTTAAGAGTATTTTTTTGCCATTTTAATTTAGATGCTAAAATAATTAATGAAAAACAAATGACAATAAAAAATTTTAAAAAAATTCCACAATGAAAGGAGATATAAATAAGGATACGTTTTTTTAGAAAAAGATACATAGTGAATAAAACAATTCTGTCCAATATATTTTAAAATGAGCTATAATTATGAGGAAACAACTGTAAGCAACGCATTAACAAGTGGAGCTTCTTTTAACGCTGTTAGTTCTGGAGGTGTCTATTCAATTGGTTCTGCTTTGGATGCAAATGCGATTACTACAAGTACCAGAAGTGGAGATGCAACAAGAAATGGTTTAGCTTCTGGTTCAATTGCTTATTCTTCAGGTGGTTCATATGAAGCATCCGGATCAGGTCAAAGAGCTGCAAATCAAATAGCCTCAGATTTGTTGTTGAGTGGTTCTGCTGCAGGAACTGGCGGTGGATCAATTTCATATTCATCTTATAGTGCTGGAGGTTCAGCTGGTTCAGCTCTAATTGGTGCATCTGCTGGTGGATCTTCATTAGCTTACGGTTCTGGTAGTGCTTCATTGGCCTATGGCTCTGGTGCTGGTGCTAGTGGTTCTGCTTACTTGAGTGAAATTGAACAAGCAATTTTGAGATCATCAGATCCAATTACCATCAATGAATCAGAAGAAATAACTGTAAATGGTCAACGTGGTATTTGGGCAAATAGAGCCGAAGTAGTCAATTGGAGAGGTGCCATTCCAATCACTCAATACTCAATCAATGAAGATTCAAATCCAGAATTGATTACCAAGAGAACTGTACAACAATTGGAATACATTCAAGAGTTGGCCATCAGATACTTGAGACCACCAACTCCACCAGCTCCAGGCGAGATTATCATCCAACAACAGCCAAACACTTTGACTCCACCAGCTCCACCACTAATCATTCGTCAACAGCCAGCTAGACCAGCTACTCCAGAGCCTTTGGTTGTTCGTGAAGCTCCACCACAACCACCTGCTCAAGTTGGACGTGAGTTTAATTTATTTATATTCTCATAAAAGATAAGAAATAATTTTGTAAAAAATTTAAAATAGGCAAAGTAATCACCATTTCTGGCAAACGAATCCCACCACCACCAAGAAAAGTAGTCATCGAAAGACTGGCTCCTCTTCCAGCCAAACCACAATCAGTTATCATCGAAAGATGGTTGCCATATTCAGAAGTTAAGCGAAGAGTCATATTCCAAAAACCAGCTGAAGCCGATCCAGTTGTTGTCAAGCCAAGAAACGTCATTGTTCAATGGGAAGCACCACAAGTTAACATTAGAAAAGAAATCAAATACTTGGGCGTCATTAGAGCTAATCCAGCCGAATACGTATCAAGATATGGTGCTACTTTAAGACAATCAGGCGAACTACCATCATTCGTAACTGACATCAAGACTCCAGACGGTCTCGTCTTGGCTGCCAATTACAGATACAACAGTTTGCACGAATTGGAAGGAGACGTGCAAGCATTGAGACTTGTCGATTTGGACCGTGAAGGCTTGGCTGAATACAGATCTTATTTGCAAAGATTGGGAATCAGCTATGATGCTTCTTCTTCTGCTGCTGCTGCTGCTGGTGCTTCATTTACATCATACTCGGCTGGTGGAGCTTCTTCTTACGGAGCTTCTGGTGCTGCTTATAGCATTGGTGCTGGAGCTTCATTCGGTGCTGAATCATCTTCTGCATCAAGAGCTTCTATTTCTGCTTTGGCCGAGCAAATTTTCAGCCAATTAGATGTTGATGGTGACAACTCGGTTTCTATCGGCGAAGCTGAAAAAGCTGTTTTAAGATTAAACAGTCGCTTGGGCAGAAGCTATGGAGAAGATGAAGTCAAAGCATTTTTTTCAAGAATTGATTTAAATGGTGATGGTAAATTAGACATCAATGAATTCCGCAGAGCTTTCTTTAACTTGCTTAACTAAATATTTTTTTTTCCAAAATTTATTCCATCGTTTTTCTTTTTTGATCCATTTGATTCGGGCTTAATTTTTTATTTAAACATAGACTTTTATTAATTTTTGAATAAAATTTAATACTTGGTAATCCTTGTTTAATTAATACAAAAGCTTCTATATTTTTTTTTAGATTGACATCAACTAGAAATTGTAATCATTTGTTCATCGTTTTTTGTTTATTTTTTAAAAGAAATAGTTTTTTGAAATAATCTTCATTTTATTTTTCTTATTTCTTTTAAAATTTAAATTGAATATTATTTATTTATCATTTTCAAACATTATTATATATTGTCTTTTTCTCTAAGCTCCAAATTGAAATTCTCAGTTAAATTAGAAATCAAACATTTTTCATACTTTATTATGTGATATAGCGACATCTTTGTCAATATCACTGGTTTAATTAACTAACCTCTGTGTCAGATCGGAGCTTTCGCTCAAAAGGTACTTAGAAAGGAGATGAGCCCCTATGCTCCACAAGGAGTGAACAAGGTTAAAAAAAAAAAAAAAAAAATTAACTAACTTAGCCATGAGCGTTTAAGTTAGAGAGGAGCATAAATAGCTGCTCCAATACGTCTAACGAGGAGATCGGATAGACGGGCCCAAGGGTACTAATGTAAACATTACAAATTACATACTTAATTTTTAATTATAATATCAAAGCGGGTGTCTCACAAGGGTGCATCCTTTCACCAACCCTCTTCTCGATATACTTCTCTGATATAAGTGAAAAATTGAAAGAAAATCACACTATCCATGCTGACGACTAATGTATTTATATAGTAAATCCAACTATTTAAAAGTTAAATCCAATCATACAGAAAGAAATTAATAAGATTTATTCGTTCTGCGAAGAATGGTGTGTGAAACTTAACTCAAGCAAAACGACTTACACAATCTTTACACTTGTTGGAAAAAGAAAATCATACGAGAGACTGTATTCGATGGATATAACACATAATAACCAAAAAAAAAGCTCTTGATTTACATCCAAAACTTCTTGGTATAATATTCGATCCAAAATTAAGCTTCATGAAACACATTGAATACATTATTACATGTTTAGATGAATATCCCTAAACATTCTTCTGAGTTTTATATCAACTACAGGAAACTAAAATCCTTCAATCTATTCAAAACTTTCAAGTTTAAAGTTTATAAATAAATGATTTAATAACCTTTTTAACTTTTGGGCTGTAAGAAAGCTTAGTCTTTCGTATCTTTCCTTAACCTTTTTGAAATAAAAATATAAGATAATTATCATGTCAAGTTTGAGCATACGAAAAAATAATAATAACAACCTTCAAGAAATAAGCATTCAAGAGCTCCAACTTAATGATCATGTAAAAGAGGTGATCGGAAAAAATTCTTTTTCAAAGAAACGTGATTGACCAAAAAAAAAATAAAAAAATGATACTTTTTTTTATTTAATTGGATTATTAATCTAATAACAAACTTTAATTCAATTTGAATATCAACAGAATACAATGAATATCATTTAATTGAATAATTGATATTGAAATTATCGACATTAAATTTTCAATATCATTGATATTCAGGTTTATATGACCCCAAAACACGTACAAATTAGTTTTTAATAATAGCAAGCAAGCGTAGTGGCAAGCGGTCAAACCAGCATCAACGTTGACTAAAAGTCTAGCTGACAAACTTTCTCTTTCTCTGACAAAGCTTCAAATTATTTGACCTTTATTTTCAAGTAAAAAAAATTTAAATGATAGCCCCATTATAGCCCAATATGGTCTCTTAAGGAGCCACAATAATAC
This sequence comes from Brachionus rotundiformis, assembly GCA_016802295.1. Classification (NCBI taxonomy): domain Eukaryota; kingdom Metazoa; phylum Rotifera; class Eurotatoria; order Ploima; family Brachionidae; genus Brachionus; species Brachionus rotundiformis. Next base: position 6,068,808 of record JAESIW010000020.1, read on the forward strand.
ATTGCATCAATTATTTTAAAGACTTATATTGCCCAATTTGCCTACCAATAGACAACTAAATACATAGATGGACAGTTTGGTAGAAATTTACCTAATAAGATAGAAATATAATTAAATTGATTTAAGCATACTTAAAAAAAAAAGAAAATATTAGGTTCCAGAAAACCAAAACTTGAATTTTGAATTTAAAATTTAAAAATGCAATCTGAATTTAAAAAAATTAGGCTTTGGTGACATATTACCTTTTTAATCGAATTTGTGTTCAATATTAAGCTAAATAAACAAAAATTATCAATATTAATAGAAAATATTCAATATTTAAAATCAAATTACATGGTTTCGAGACTTTATTAATAAAAAATTTTTTCTATGTTTTGTTTATTTTATTAAATAAAAGTGGTCTATTAAGTAATCACTGGGACTGCATACAATTTAAGTGAAAAAAGTGTTTTTATTTGCTTTTTATAGATAGTAAAAATTGCCACACCCCTTTATTAAAATAAAAATTTACATCAAATGTAGGAAATTTAATCCTTTATCAGAATATATATGATTTTAAAAAAAGTTTGATTAAATTTACTGAATAACCTGGTCTGAACGAACCAAGACTTTTTTAATGGTTATTTTTTTTGTGAGATAAAAAAAGATAGGGTTTCAAGGCACGTAGTAAAATTTGAATTCAGATAGCACTAAAGTTTTGAATCTCTGGAACTTTAAAGTAAAACCATTCGGTCAATAAAAACCTATTTGTTTTTTCATATCAAAATTACATTTCATTTATTACAACTAATTATCATCCATAAGAATCCAATATTTTTGATCATTTTTATTTTAAGCACTTGCTCATTATTTGATTTAATTTCTCAGATAAAAATTAATTAGATATATGGAGACATGGGGACAAAATATAGATATTTTAATCTATCAGAAATTTAATTTCAATTAATAAAGACGACATTATTTTTAATAAATTTATTATACTTTTCCTAAAAGTATCAATAAACTAATTTTTTGACATTTTGTTCATAAAAAATCAATAATTTCAAAAAAATGGCCAATAAATATCATGTCGTTTAAATCAAGCCAAGTCTAGCTGTACATCGCTTCATATTTTCAGCATGAACATAAAGTGAATTAAGTTTTTTTCTCAGAAAAACAACAGCCAATATTAATTACTTTATATTTGACACGAATCTGAGCTTAATGTTGATTCTAAACTAATTTTGAATTATATTAAAATTTGGTGAACAAAAATCGCCATTTTAATTAAAAAAAATCAATAATTCCTATTTAATAATTAAATATTCAGAAATTATCGATTCAAACTGATCAATAAAAATTCAAGTTCAAATGTCATTTTTTTTTATAATTTAAAAACCGATTTTTTTCTCATTCAGTAAATTTTTTTGTTTAGTTCATTGAAGTTTATCTCAAACAAAAATGGTAAGTGATTAAACTTGAGTACCAAATTTGATTCATCCTGCACATCTCTGGCTTTGTAATGACTCATGATAGATCACGAACGAGGCTCAGATTTAAAATGTAAATACATTGCTTTGAGGTCAAGCGATTTTTCCTGACCAAAGCAAGAAAATAATTGGCAAATACACAATTTTTGCCTTAGATAAATGTTATTTTAGTCAAACTTTACAATTTAATCTTAATCATGTATGTTTGATCAAACATTTAAAGACAATTTTTAATTCAAATTAAAAATTTTATAATTATTTGTGCATTAATTTGATGATTTTGATTAAAATTTGAATATTTGGTTAAAATGCCTGTTTCTTATTCACCAGAAGGTTTTACTCTGCCAGTCAAAAAAATACCTGTGCACATAAAGGTTGAGTCAGATGAGATATAATTACGAAAAGGAATTTTTATCTATAATTAATTATATTTTTTATTTAAGAGTGCACAAAATAGAATTTTGATCAAAGGTGGTCGGGTCGTTAACCATGACAGAATTTTTTGCGCTGATGTTTTTATTGAAGATGGCATCATAAAGTAATTAATTGATATTTTACTTTAAAAAAGATAACTAATTTTAATAGGGATGTGGGAGAAAACTTGATTATTCCTGGAGGTGCCAAGGTAATAGAGGCAAAGGATAAATATGTTTTACCGGGAGGAATTGACACCAGTACAAGTCTAGAAATTGAGTTCATGGGAACCCGAACTGCGGATGATTTTTACACTGGAACTCGGGCTGCTTTGGCTGGAGGAACCACCACGGTCATGAACTTGGTTATGGAAACCAAGAAAAAATCACTTCTAGAAGCTTATGAGGCTAGTAAAACTCTAGCAGAAAAAAAAGCTTGTTGTGACTTTGCTTTTCATGTTGGTATTATTAATTATGATGAGCAGGTCGAAAAGGATATGGAAGTTTTGACCAAGGAAAAGGGAATAAATTCCTTCAAAATGTTCATGGCTTACAAAGATTATTTGATGATAAACGATGCAGATATGATCAAGGTATTCAAAAAATGCAAAGAACTTGGTGCGATTCCAATGGTTCATGCTGAGAATGGAGACTTGATTGACGAGTGTCAAAAAAAAATAAAAAATTTAGGAATTACTGGACCTGAGGGTCATTTGTTAAGCAGACCAGAGTCGCTTGAGGCTGAGGCTACCAACAGAGCTATAACTATTGCCACCGAAGTCAACAGTCCTGTTTACATTGTTCATGTGATGAGCAAATCGGCTGCTATAGCTGTTTCGGAGGGAAAGAGGAAAGGAACTGTTGTGATTGGTGAACCAATTGCGGCCGGTTTGGTAACAGACGGAACTCATTATTACAACAAATGTTGGCGCCACAGCGCTGGCCATGTCATGTCACCTCCACTTAGAGATGATGTCTCAACACCAGGCTATTTGATGGATTTGTTGGCAAGCGGTGACTTGGAACTCACTGGCACTGATCATTGTGTCTTTAACACAAATCAAAAAGCACTTGGCAAAGACGACTTTAGCAAGATTCCAAATGGAGTTAATGGTGTCGAGGATCGCATGACTGTCATTTGGGACAGAGGTGTGCGAGCGGGAAAAATGGACCCGTGTCGTTTTGTGGCAGTGACAAGCACAAACGCCGCAAAAGTCTTCAACATCTATCCTCGTAAAGGATACATTGGCAAAGGCTCTGATGCTGACGTAGTTATCTGGGATCCAGACACTTCAAAAACCATATCTGTCAAAACTCACCATCAAGCAGTTGATTTCAATATATTTGAAGGCATGACTTGCAAAGGAGCACCATTGGTGGTCATTTCAAGCGGAAAGATTGTCTTCGAAGAAGGAAATTTGCACGTTTCTCAAGGTGCAGGCAAATTTGTAGAAACTCCTGCATTTCCAGAGTATGTTTTTGAGCGCATAAAAAGAAGAGATGGACTGAATCCAGTCAAAGTAGAGAGAGAGGCATATGCTGGACCAGTTGTTGACTTGACCAAAGAGCTTGAGTCTTATATGGCTAATTCAAAAATTAGCGAACCTCCTGTGCCAGGCCATGGAAATTTTCATCATAGACCTCTGACAAAAAGTGGAGCTAGAAACATGCAGGATTCTTCTTTCTCATTAGGTAAAAATATAATTTTACTTTTCCTTAATTAATTTTATTTAATAAAAGGTGGAGAACAATGGGATGATCAGCCATTGAAGCCGTCTACAAGAATAAAGAACCCTCCTGGAGGAAAGTCTTCAGGAATTTTTTAATTTTAAATATTCCCTAATCAGTTTGCTTATTTATCAAATGAATAAGGTTTTGTCCGTCGATTGACATTTACTAAATGCATTAATTATTTTTTCTAGTTTATTTAATAGAAAAACATTTGTTTTTAAATAAAAATTTGATTCGAAAGCAATTTTTATTTATATATGGAAAAAGAATTATTCCAAGCATGACTGAATAATTTTATTTAAAAATTAAAGGATGAAGGATTTGTTGTCTAAGCTACTCTGTTAATATAATGCAATTGAAATGAAACCAAAAATTAAACTGAATCACTAATTAATAAAATAAAGACAAATATACATTTTTTTAAAACTATATTTTTTTAATAATTATTATAGAATTGAATAATTAAAAAGTTGAATTAAAAGTTTAACTTTTAAAAATTTGAATAAATAAAAATATTTTATTAAAAAAATTTTAAATTTAGAAAAGTTCTACTGGAATGAAAATATAAAATCTAAAAATTTGAGTCGATCTAGACTAAATGATCTGAAAAATTCATTTAATTGAGCTAGTTCAATAAACTGTAGAATGCTCTTCTAAATTCGTTGATATCAATTTTGCCATCTCTATTTAAATCAATTCTTGAAAAAAATGCTTTGACTTCATCTTCTCCATAGCTTCTGCCCAAGCGACTGTTTAATCTTAAAACAGCTTTTTCAGCTTCGCCGATAGAAACCGAGTTGTCACCATCAACATCTAATTGGCTGAAAATTTGCTCGGCCAAAGCAGAAATAGAAGCTCTTGATGCAGAAGATGATTCAGCACCGAATGAAGCTCCAGCACCAATGCTATAAGCAGCACCAGAAGCTCCGTAAGAAGAAGCTCCACCAGCCGAGTATGATGTAAATGAAGCACCAGCAGCAGCAGCAGCAGAAGAAGAAGCATCATAGCTGATTCCCAATCTTTGCAAATAAGATCTGTATTCAGCCAAGCCTTCACGGTCCAAATCGACAAGTCTCAATGCTTGCACGTCTCCTTCCAATTCGTGCAAACTGTTGTATCTGTAATTGGCAGCCAAGACGAGACCGTCTGGAGTCTTGATGTCAGTTACGAATGATGGTAGTTCGCCTGATTGTCTTAAAGTAGCACCATATCTTGATACGTATTCGGCTGGATTAGCTCTAATGACGCCCAAGTATTTGATTTCTTTTCTAATGTTAACTTGTGGTGCTTCCCATTGAACAATGACGTTTCTTGGCTTGACAACAACTGGATCGGCTTCAGCTGGTTTTTGGAATATGACTCTTCGCTTAACTTCTGAATATGGCAACCATCTTTCGATGATAACTGATTGTGGTTTGGCTGGAAGAGGAGCCAGTCTTTCGATGACTACTTTTCTTGGTGGTGGTGGGATTCGTTTGCCAGAAATGGTGATTACTTTGCCTATTTTAAATTTTTTACAAAATTATTTCTTATCTTTTATGAGAATATAAATAAATTAAACTCACGTCCAACTTGAGCAGGTGGTTGTGGTGGAGCTTCACGAACAACCAAAGGCTCTGGAGTAGCTGGTCTAGCTGGCTGTTGACGAATGATTAGTGGTGGAGCTGGTGGAGTCAAAGTGTTTGGCTGTTGTTGGATGATAATCTCGCCTGGAGCTGGTGGAGTTGGTGGTCTCAAGTATCTGATGGCCAACTCTTGAATGTATTCCAATTGTTGTACAGTTCTCTTGGTAATCAATTCTGGATTTGAATCTTCATTGATTGAGTATTGAGTGATTGGAATGGCACCTCTCCAATTGACTACTTCGGCTCTATTTGCCCAAATACCACGTTGACCATTTACAGTTATTTCTTCTGATTCATTGATGGTAATTGGATCTGATGATCTCAAAATTGCTTGTTCAATTTCACTCAAGTAAGCAGAACCACTAGCACCAGCACCAGAGCCATAGGCCAATGAAGCACTACCAGAACCGTAAGCTAATGAAGATCCACCAGCAGATGCACCAATTAGAGCTGAACCAGCTGAACCTCCAGCACCATAAGATGAATATGAAATTGATCCACCGCCAGTTCCTGCAGCAGAACCACTCAACAACAAATCTGAGGCTATTTGATTTGCAGCTCTTTGACCTGATCCCGATCCAGCACTTGCTTGATATGTAGCACCTGATGAGTATGCGATTGAACCAGAACCTAGACCATTTCTGATCAAAGAACCACTTAGAGTTTTTTCATCGTAACTATAACTCATTTTTTTAATACAATATTATTCTAGATACAAATATGTATTTAAATAAAGAATGACATTTAGCTTGAATTTTAAGCTCACTTTTATACCAAAGCGGATACCATCGCCTATCTTTAAATCAATTGTTATTAATTAAAATTGTAATTAAAATGTATATTTTTCGCTACCATTTCAATTGCCAAACGAAAACAAGTTTATTTCTAATTTATTATGACAGGTTTATAGAGTTTTGCTTAAAAATTCCAACTTTTTATGGAATTTTAATTAATATTTTAATAAGATATCAAGTCTTAGTTATGGAAAATATGGAACCAGCATTGACAGTATGGCCCGAAATAAGGTCTCATACTTATTAAAGGTATCATCAAAAAAAACTCTTTAAATTTTAATTAACTAATGAGTTTTTTAAATGAAAAAAATATATACTGTCAATAATGTATTCAAGAAAAAATTCAGCACACTTTCTTCTATTATTTGTTTAAAATAAATTTTTTAAATATTTTTTATTTAGATCTAAATGAGAAAATTCTTTGGCTTGGCTATTAAAAATTATTAATTATTAATTTTTTTAAATTATTCTATTCTAATTTCATAAGAATTTCAATTAGTATATTTAAGATTAAACACAAATATTAAATTGATTTTATTATTTTATACAGATTTTCTTGTATTCAATATTTATCAATTAATCCACAATTATAAAATATTTTTACAAAAATTTTCCTCAATCAAAGCATATTAATTAAAAATTATATTTCAATTTAAATTTTAACATTCCTGAAAAATTAAAATTAAGCACTTAATTAAAAAAGCATATTTTTCGTAATAATTTTTCTTAAAAAAAATTTATTTTCCTTTATGTAAAAATAAGATTCGATTTAAAACAAAAAACTATAGATCTATCTATTATTTATTTTTTTCAAATTGATCAAATTTTTAGAGTATTTTCAATATTAATTATAGAATAATTTTTATTTAAAATCAATCATGCATTTTTGAAAGTGTTTCAATTTATTTTTATACTTTTTAAAGATTAAAATATTTTTTACCTTCTTCAATTTGACTTAACTTTTATTTCCACTGTGTGATAAGTTGTTTCTCCCTTTTATTGAACTATCTTGATTTTTTTAATTAAAAAAATTGTTTTAAAAATATTCTTATTAATTAAAATGAATTGACAATATAAAAAAAAGTTGTTCATAGTTTCTAATATTCTTTGGTCATTTGGATAAGTAAAGCTCCATTTAATTGCCTGTAAAAATCTGTTTTTTTCTTAACCAAAGATCACTTAAATTCAACTATTGATAAAATGACCAGTCCGTTCCTTTCGGTTGCATAAAAATAATCTGAAATAAGTATAAAGAGCTAACAAGTTGAAATTTATTAGTTCTCAACATTTTATAATGGTTTTAATTTTCTGGAAACTCCATTTTTGAAAACTTAATGAAATTCTTTTTCCAAAGTAGTTATTTCTAAATTGAAGTTCAAAATGTTTAATTAATAACCCTAAAAATGTTCAAATCATTAATTTATTTTCTAACAAAACCGAAGCGTTCTAATAAAATTTATTCATTTTCAAATTTTGAATTCCATTTGAAAATGAATATTTTAATTAAGCCAGCAATTAAGGTATAAATTATTAATCAAACAACTTGAACAAAAAACAAAAAAAATTTAAAATATTAAGTTTTTTTTTTATTTTTAAAGTGATTTAAAAAAAATTAGGAAAAATAATATACACAAAATATTTTAGCTACATTTTAGTCTCTCCAAAATTAGTCATCCGACAAATATAATAAATTAAATAAATGGAAAAGAGCGGATTTTGTATTCAAATTTTAGCTAATGAATTATTTTGATAGCTGAGTCGTCCGTCTCAGCACTGTTTCATGTCTTGCTGATTTTCAAATATTCTATGAATTTTTAATGATATCTAAAATTTGCATGCGCTTCTCTTAATTAATTTTGATAGATAAGCTACCATGGATTTGACAAAGCGTGTTTCATAATATTCTTGCTTTAGTCAGTCACAAGATTTGAGATCATTTTAGTTGGACTCAATATTTATTTATCTACTGGATTTGGAAAATATTGAAATTTTAAGAGATAAAATGTTTATTTTATTTGATTAGATTAATAAAAAATGCGTTAAACAAACACAAAAGAGATACAATTTAATCAGTAAACTAGTACTTAAAAATAAAAAAATAAATTTTAAGAAAACACTAGTCAATTTTCTTGATAATTTTATTGGCAAGTTCTATTTCGGACAATTCATTATTTTTGATACTCTAGTTTAATTCTAATTCAATTTAATTAAGATCCAGTTTATCACTGATTGAATGTTGATATGATTAGATTTTATGATGGTTGGAAGCCTTATTTCCAATAACAATATTCATCACTTTAAACCAAATTATTTGAAGAATTGGAATTAATTTACCTCCTAATCTCATTAACTGGATTAAATCATTTTTCAAGATATTTTAGAATAACAGAAAATGGACATGTAAGTGATGAATATCCATTTAAAGCCCTTCAACAAGGATCAGCAGCTACTCCATTTCTTTTTAGCGTTTCCATAAATGACCTGCCAAAACGAAAAAAAAACAATGCTCCCTTCTTTTTGCAGATGATTTACTATCTACTTATTTAATTCTAATAAGAAAGGACATGATCAACCAAAGAAGTTGAACAATGGCTTTCCAAATCGAGAAAGAAAATGCCAATTGAAAAGTCATGTTACATGATCTTTGAAAAAAATTAAAAGGAAAAATAAATCTTGATTTTAGAATACATGGTAACAATTTAAATTATGTTGTAATCCGCTTTTATTAAGGCTGTTCCATAGCCAGAGGTATTCTAAGGACTTTGGTGTAGATTAATTAATTAAGAGAAAAATTTGCTAATTTAATTCTTTTATTCTTTTACAAATTTAGGCTTTTTATAAAATAAAATGCTAACTGCAGAAAAGCACATACAGCACCAACTACTAAAGGATTTAAAATATAAAGACTGTTTCATTACAGACTCTAACAATTATCAAGAAAAAGTTAATTTCTTAGAAAATATACATAAGACTCAAAATTAACATTTAGCCCAATGATGGATAATTTAAAAGAGCGCTTTAGCTCAAAACTTAATAATAAATCGGACCTAAAACCCAAGACTTAAAGAATCAATATTGGGCATTTTTTTTCCTTGTTTACACTACAAGTATTTAACAAGTCGTTTTAAAAATTTTTAAAGCCTCATATCCTGTAAATAATACGATTATTTTCAAAAAGAAAATTGACAAATTACTCAATTTTTTTAAGAATGTTTGTTTTTAAGTATTATTAAAATCTGTTCTATAAATAGGATACTCAAAAATGTTAAAGAAAAAAAAGGAATATATTTATTTATAAAACATGTAAAATAAGTTATTTGATTTTATCTTTTTATTTGAAAATAAGTTTAATATACTGTAAAATCATTACAAATATTTAAAAAATATTTTGGACTATCTATAATCTAAAATACTGATACTTCCTGTAATAAACTTACTAACAGTCTCAAATCGACTTTTTGAAATGAGGTTAAGCTAGGACAGGGCTTAGCCTCTCTGTTCCATCAGTTGTCAGACTGGTGGAAGAATATAAAAAAGAGTTAGATCAAGATATATCGAATATCTAACTCAAATGTGTAATTTTTAGCTTATGATGCCTTTTTTTTCAAAAAATCAAGTATTTAAAAATGTGTAACATGTAATTCTCTATTTCTGGTCAGAGATTTGGTAAATAGATCAATAATCAAAGGTCCGTCAGCGACAATGACAGGTAATAGCATCAAAGACCATAAAGAAATTTTCCTTGTTCAAGTTAGGAATGATTTGGCAGCTACAATGAGCGCTAGAGATGTCTTTTTTTCAAACAAAGTAGGAACAAGTTACCCAAAAATGTAGTAACATCTAAGTCAACTGCAGACTTCAAGGCTGCTTTAGATAGATTTAATGGAATAGGCAAATGTCAGCTTTGGGCTCAGACACTCTTCATGTTAGGTGTTGCAGCAAATTAATTAAGTGTAAATTTTTTTATTTAAATAGATAAACAATAATTTTTGGAAATTTTAGTTTCTATATGCTTAAGGACTGACTAATTATTAGGAAAAAATGATTTCCAAATAAGGTCCATTATCCTAAATCAAATTAAAAATATTTGATAATTTTATAATTTTCAAATTAATAACACCAGGTGGAAAATATTCAATTCTAATCATTATTTTGACTAGTATTTTTAATTTCCTTTTATTGTCCTGAATTTCATTAATCATTCCGATCTAGAAAACTTGTCATTGAATTGAATTAATTCATTTAAATAATAAGTCTAAGAAAACTTGTCTGACAAACATAAATTGTGGCTCTGGAGCCCAAGCAATGGAAGAATCCCATAAATTTTGCTACTTTCTTCAAAGTTTTCGTTTGAATCAAATTTTCAACAAATTTATTTCATTTTTACTAGTTTATTTATTTAATAAAATTAATTTAATTTTGAGCTCTTGTCAAAAAGGTCAAAAACTGTACTTTATTTTAAATATCAATTTAAAAAAGAAAATACTCTTTCAAGTTTAGTTTATAAATTTTTTCAAAAGAAGGTTGCGGAGGCCAACTTTAAAAAATTTAACTATTTTTATTAATAAATTAATATTCCAAACTTGTAAGGCCTTTGTTTTGAATTCTTATAATTAAGAAATTTTTATATTGTAGAGATATAAGAGCCAACTGGAAAAATATCGAAGCCAATCATCAAGTTAAGTGCATTAGACCACATAGATAAAATAATCTCACTTTAAATAGCTTATTGATGACAATCTGCAAGCGTAGATAGCTCTTTATCAACCAAGTCAAATCCTGTTGAATTATTTTCTTATCAATTTGGAATGCTAACTTGAATATTCAAGAAATTGTTTAATTATTATTATTATTATTTATACGCCTTATAGGCGATGTATAAAAAATAAAAATAAGAATAAGACAAAAATGTCTTGGATCAATTTTCATTCTTATAATATTCACCTATTAGTATCTCTATTTTTAATTAAATATTCAAATTTTGTGAGCCAATATTTACCAAACTCTATCAGAGATCAAAAAAAAATAAAAATAAAAAATAAAAATTTATTAAGTGTTCTTAGACGCCTTAGAATTAAATATAATTTTATTAATTCTTAAGATTTTAAAAACAAAATGCGTCGTCGTGTTTTTGTTTCGGCCTGTGCCCATTTGAGAGTATCCGATGGCCAATAGAGCGCAATATTCCACTGCACAGACAAATAAAAAAATCTAATATATACAAATTTTGTTTCGTTTACATAGTCTTTTAAGAGTTATTTTAATTAATTTAAGTGAATATTGTCTGTCCGATTTTTTAAGAAAATTAATATTTGTGTGCCTGTCTGATTTCGGATCCGATCATGTAAGGTAGATCCGAAATAAAGCATATTTTAGACTTCTCAAGTTCCTGTGATTAGTTTTTGAAAAAGGAAATGGGGTTTTTATCTGTGCTGCGTGGCTTTTGCGCCAAATACTGACTTGTTTGCAAATACGTGCATTTTTTAATTAATGAGTACTTATCTTCTATTCATGGCACTATCATGTGCATTGGTCGAAGATCCGACCAAAAAGAAAATGTATTTTTTTATCGATTTTTGCTGGATTAAACAAGATTAACTTTGTTTATGCTACGTATCAAATTTAGTAATTTAATTCCACTTTATATTCAAAGAACACGAAAAAAAGGTATTTAAATGAACATGGGTTTAATATTTGTATTAAATTTCCAATTTGAATAGGAGATTTTTAACTTTTTAATCTTGTTTTAATTAAAAAAACAAACTTGTTTAAGAGTTTGTGTTAAGTGCCGAAGTTACATTTTTAGATAGCCGTGTGAAGAATGTATAAACAGATTTTTATAAATAAAAATTGTGAAAATGTTTTCTTTATACTCTTTTTTTCGGATTTCTTTCATAATTAAAGAGTGCATTGAAGCTTTTTTCTAAACATATGATTAATTGTTAGTTATTTAAATAAAAATATTAGTAATTTTAAGTTCTAATTCTTTTTTTTTAATAAATCATTTGAAACATTTTTAAGAATTAGAAAAAAATATATTGATTGACAATTAGCAAATAAAGGTAGCATAAATAGGCTTTTTTACAATATTTTTTTACTATTTACAAGGATTTGGCTTTTAAGAAATGTAAACACTACAAAAAAGATAAATACAATGATTACATAAATTTTAAATAAGATATCTTGTAATTTTTTTTTCGTTTAAAAACTATCAGTTTTATTTTTTTTTTGTCATTAAGGGTTGATTAAGTTAAATTAAATAAAAAAAATCAAATTGGCTAAAAATTTAATAAGAAGGAAACAAATTAGCCTAATCTAACTAAACTTTGGATCCGAAGATAGAAATTTGTACATTTTTCTTTAATAAAACAGAAGCAAAAAACAGAATAATTTTCAAGGCAGACTTTATATTTCTGCCCTCTTGAGAGAATATTTTTAATTATTGTTTTGTTTTCTTATTTTTCTGTTGTATATCTAAATCTAATACCAAGAATTATTAATTTTATTGTTCAATATTTTAAAATTAAAAAGCAGATTTTTTTTATAATAAAATAGTAATAAATTATTAATTTTTTTTTAATATTTTGATTGAAATTAAAAATTTAATTAGAAAAATAATTTCGAAATATACATCTCTTAAAAGTGTTTTGCGAAAGCTTAATCTTGATATTTTTATTTTCAAATTTCATTAAAATTAGGCCAATATTTCTTTATTGTAGAACGTGTTGTTGATTTTTCTTCAAAGAGCCATAAATAGTACAAAACGGAAGCAAATAAAATAAACTATCAATAAAGTCACTTTATTTAAAAATTAATGAGCTTTTTCTTCAAATTTTAAATCTCAATTTACTCTATTTGATCACGTATGTCTAGGGCTATTTGAAGCGTCATTCTTTTAAGAAACAATGATTTATTTGTGTACAAAATTTCAAATTTATATAATTACAAAATAATAAATTATATTTTTTTTCAATAAAAAATCCTCAAATTCTCCAAATGCAAATACGCCATGGAAAAGATAAACATTAAGCTTAAAGATAAAGTAACACGAGATTAAAAGACATATCGATTTGTTGAAAATGAAATTCTTAAGCCCGAGTGCATTTTAGCTCAATTTGGGCCAAGTAGATTCGATTTCATTGATTATTTATCGATATTAATTTGTGTTATTCTAAAAGATAAAGCATTTTTTGTCTAAAAATAAACTGAATCTATCTAAATGTTCATTTTTTTTCTAAAATTCGTTACTACTTGATATATCTAGTCACCGGATGATGAATATAGATACAGTGTAGGACCAAATATTCAAACATACTTAAAAAAAGATCTTGATTATTTCAACTTAATTGGGCCAAATGAAATAAAATATAAAATAACTCTTTTTTTTTAGAATAGATCTGTCTTATTTTATAAGCATCAGCTAAGTATTTCATCTATTTTTAAATTTAATTGATAAGCAAAATTTATAATGGTCTAGTCTTGAAAATTCTACTTGAGGCAAAATTTGAACTTAAAAATTTCATTTCTACTTTAGGCCGTAGTTTATTGATTATGACATTTTTATTTGTATTCATATTACTTAAGTAATTTATTTCTTTAATTAAATTTTTCTAATAATTAGATTAACTTTCATTGATTAACACCAATTAAAATAATATTAAATTTTAAAAAAGCTTCTAATAATTACGCATATATATTTTTAAGTTATAAAAAAATAACATTTTAAAATAGTCATTTACAACTGGATTAAGGCACATGACTGTCGTAAAGGTGGTATCTTCAATGTGGAGCTTTTTTAGATTTAATTAAAAAAATGAGATTCTTAAGAATAAAATATTACTAATTTAATTTTATTTATTATTTTTTTTCAATTAAATTTGATAAAAGCTCCACATTGATCCAATTTAATTGAAGATACCACCTTTACGGCAGTCATGTACCTTAATCCAGTTGTAAATGAATATTTTAAAATGCTATTTTTGTAACTTAAAAATATATATACATAATTATAAAGATAGGGTATACAAAATTTTCAAATGACCCAAACTGAACAGGTATATGGAGCAAATTAGTTGTCAACTGATCCGACTTTTTTCTTCAAATAAATAAAACCCGTGGATTATTTAAATATTTAAACAATTTTAAAAGGTGTAAATATGATTTTTCTAATATTACATGAATCATATAGCCTGGCTTCGCTTTATCTTTACAACAACTTTTTTTTTTGTCAACTCAAAATAGAATCTATTTGGGTCAGTTATGAAGAGATAAGAGAATTTGTTTCAATAATAGTCACATAAAACTCAAGCTGAGCTTGTTGCATTGTTGGCAAAATAGACGATGTTCTAGACACATATGGAGTTGTTTTATATTGAATTTTAAGTTCAATTAAAGATTTAAAAATATAATGACCAAGTCTAACCATGACGAAAAATTGATATTTTATTTCAATTTTTCTCTTTTGAATACTCAAAATAAGAGCTTGTAGAGACATTAAGCACACGAATGACATTTAAAATGTCAATTTATTTAGCTGAAAACTCAACAAGATGGACTTTAAAGTCAATATTCAGAAAATGAACTCGTTTGGGATTTAATTAAGAAAAATTTAAATTTTAAATACTTGTTTTATTTTTTATTTTTTTTTAGTTTTTAAATTGATTAAATCGATCGATTCATGCCAACAATGCTATTTAATTAATCTTAATTTTATACTATACACCTGTTTTAGTATGACATTCATAGCATACCTAGTTTAGTTTTTTGATTAATGTTTGGCTATATACGTCTGGGAGTCGGTCAAAACTATTAGAATTTATAAATATTTGGTCGAGATGCCAAGTTCCTCTTTATTAAATTCTACGCGGTCAGACAATTATAATCAATCATTAGGTCCTAAATGAATTCAATAGCCTGAACTTTACAGTTTTCGGATAAAAACTTTTTCTCTATTTTTTTTCCAAATTGAATATGATTAAAAAAAAGAGAATATACTTTTTAATGAGCCAATGTTTTATTAGTGTAGAATTATTAATTTAAAAATTAAATTGTTGCATAACTACTAAATCAGGAGTGAAAAAAGAAGCTCTTTGAAAAAGATCGATTTGTAATTTTATCAAATTTAGAGGCATAATATTTTTGTTTTCATTAAAAATCGATCAGGAGTTGGTTTTAATTAAAATTTTTGATTATAAATTAATATTTAAAAAGCGGAACCCTTGCAAAATAGCTGATTGGTAATTAGGAGATGATTAGGCTAGATGTAAAACTGTTTCAAATTACATAATAATAGGTAATCTATCACAATTAGTCTTGGGAAAAAGCATCCAATTTTGTCTAAGTACAACTTCCGAACATAAGTTAAACTCATAGAAAAAAGTTTATTTTTCAATATAGCTCAATTTTGATTATTTATTTCATTAAGAATCTCAAACAAAAATCAAATCTCTCTTGATTTATAAATTTTATTATTTCCCAATTTGAAGAGATCATACACAAACTAGGACCAATTGATTGAGTAATAAATACAGACTAATTTAAAATGAATTAAAATACAATTTTGTTTAAAAAAATGAATAAACAAAATAAAGATCTTATGTGGTTCTCTATCAAGGCTTATTTGATTTTTAATTATTTTTCTTTAAGAAGTAATTTTGTTCTTTGCTCAAGTCTTCCAGATCAATTGAAAGGAATTAGTCAATTTTTATTTTCATTTATTTAATTTTTAGTTTTTTTTTTTTAATTAGAAATGAAAAATTATCGAATATAATTTTTAATTAAAAAAATTAGATTTTATTCGGCTAATTTGCTTATCACATCATTTGATAATTTGAGCCCAAGTCCTCGCCTAAACTTGACATAAGATAATACACATCGTGCTTTTTGTTTTCTGGCGTGGTAAGCCCCTGAACAAGGTAAATAAATAGAAAGCGTTTTGTCATGAAAATTATTTTTTCATTGCTTAATTAAACAATTCTCATTACAAAATAAGCAGCTTAAAATAAAATAAAATGCGGAACAAGGTATTATAATTCCTAAATGAATCTTCCGCGAGTAAATTTTTAAAAATCAATTTTAGAAAAATATTCATAGTTAATTATGGTAAGCTATGATGCAACTAGATAACAAGCTAACAGCTATCTATTTTAAAAAATGGTCCAAAGTGAACCGCGAGAATTTTTTATTACTTTACCTATTTTTTATTTTTATTAAAAGCAATAAATTTTTTTAGATTATCAGATAATTTTATCCTATTTTAAATGACGTGCATATCGTTTAATATGCAGACATTTTGGCCACTAAATACCAAGTCTAGAATCAAGTTAATTAACTTTTTTGCTTTGTACCAATTTACGAAAATATCAAATAAGTGATTGATCTATATGTTCGATTTAAAAATAAATTTTGACCAGTTTATGATATTGATTTTTATGTACATCGAGCTGATCAAGGAGATTTTACAAACCGTGGATTTCTAATTAGGTCTAAGTGCGAGACAAGCAATTGGAGAAACCTTAGGGCCCAGTCTTTTGGCTTATCCGAGAATAATAATGCAAGAAAATGAACTAATTAATAGTCCATTTTACCTGTTCTATTTTACAATAGCCTCAGAGTTGAATAGCAATTTTATAAAAATAAAATTTTAATTAAATTTTTTTCTTGTAAGATATCGTTAGTTGAATGTTTTTCGAACTAATTACATTTTTAATTATAAAGGTATTTATAAAATTGGCTTTGATTTATATTGGCTTGAGATTTAATCAGTCTAATTATGCCTAATTCACTAATCATTCGGCCAAAATTCCATGAAACAGGTTCTTATCAGTGAAAAAATAGAGAAATAAAACTCGAAATTAAATCAAAAATTTATCTAATTTTTCATTCACATAAAGATAAAAATATTTCGATTTAAAATAATTTTATAATCCATCTATCTAGTATTATATTTTTTGTAATTATTTCTAGATTCAATTGAACCAAATATTCAAGTCTGCATTTATTTTTTTGCTAGACAAAATATTAATTTTACTTTCACATAAAAGCTATTAGGTTTTAATTAAAATTAAAAATGATCAATTAAATAATATTTAACATTAAGATTTTAAGATTGTGAAAATTTTTTTTATTACTCAGTGCGAGTCTTTAAATTATTTTTTAATTAGATTCATTTAATTCTTCTAGGAATTAGTTAAGTTCACAATTGACTAAGTCTTCTGAATTTTTAAGTTGAGATTTTCCACTCAAATTGGACGGCTTGGTCAATTTTATTTGCAGCACTAAATTTTTAACTATTGTTTAGCAAATTTTTAAAATAAATAAAATACCACTGATTAATAAATATGTTTATTAACTTGAATAAGTTGGCTTGAGAAATTCAAATTTATAAAATTAAATTTTAATATGCCAAAGGATGTGCGTCCAATTAAGGCCAGCTATCCTTATAGCAACAATATCAAATTAAATTGTTTTGACTGGATGGATTGAGCGGCCATTTTGGCTCTATATTTTAAAATCATATATTCAATATTGTTACAATATATTATTTTTTTTGTTTTGATAGAATTTAAAAATCGAAATTTTTTGGCTACAATAAATATAGGTTAAATGTAGAAATGATTGAATTAGCAGTTATGAAATAGTGGTAGGCTGATGGAAGATTAAATGAGGCGCATGGGCAAATCGTTTGATATTCGAGCGAAAATCATTAAGTTCATTATCTTTCAAATCTAATCAAAGGTAGAACAATGGTTTAAAAATTTTGATCTATTTCAGTAAACAATCATTGATTGAAGTATTTAGGTCTTGTGAGCGCATTGACTCTCCAAGCTATAAATATTTACCAATTAGTCCAAGTATTATTTGCTTGTTTATTTTTTTTGTTAAATTTTTTATTAATTTTCAACATAAACACTTGACAGTTAGTTTAGACGCTTGATTATTATTTTAATAAAATTATTAAGCAATATTAAACACTCTTGATTTGGGTAATTAACTTTTTCAATTGAGCTAAATACTGGCTCTAATTTATAGCCACAATATTCAATTTATTAAAGCAGTTGGCATTTTTGGCAAGTCGATAAACTTATATGTACACCAAGACCCCTAAAACTCATGATTAAGATAAATTACATGGTGTAATTAAGAAATCGAGGATAAGCAAAATAGCAATGATAAACAAAAGCAACTATTATTTAATAATTTAAAAGAAAAAGTTATTAGTTTGATATTTTATCTGTTTTAAATG
Source organism: Brachionus rotundiformis (assembly GCA_016802295.1). Lineage (NCBI taxonomy): Eukaryota > Metazoa > Rotifera > Eurotatoria > Ploima > Brachionidae > Brachionus > Brachionus rotundiformis. The sequence continues at coordinate 6,087,084 of JAESIW010000020.1, forward strand.
AGATTTGAATCTTTCTTCGCCGGCTAAACCATGTAGCCGAGTCGGTTGGGAGAAAGATTAATATTTTAGAAACTTATCTTTATGATTTATAGTTACATAACTTTTCGATAAGAGAGAGCTCACTAATTCTACATCATATCCAAAGTGAACTATACAATTAAGATAATTCCACTAGATAATTCAATAATTTAAATAAAAATATATACTCATTTTATTATCTCTATTTATTTGAACGAGTTCCAGACTCGGTTTAATTTTTCAATCAAAATTTATTTAGTCGTTTAAGTAAAATATTTATTATTACTAAAAGTTGAATAGTAATTAATTCAAAGATTAGATGAAATTATGACAAGTTGGAAAAATTTTTTCAGTTATTTACTCAAGCCCGCTGGACTGATAAAAAAACATATTGATAAGAATAATTTATTGTATCGATTGAGTTTCTGTTAGTTTCTGGCCGATGAGCATAAATTAATATTTGTATCCCAGAGGCAAATCTAGTTATAAAATAATTACAATTAATGAAACATATTTTGGACCCGGCTAGCAAGAGTCGAATAAAGCCTAGCTTACCAATATTTAATATGTTTAAATCTTATGCAAATTTAGAATTAGATTTTCAAATTTTAAAAATTTTTAATCCCCCTCAATTATTATTAATATTTTTTTCTTCTACTTTGAAACTCAAAACTTGTAATCGACTCTGACAATTTAAGGCTTCATCACTTTCCAAGTCCTGGATGATAAATTTTATTTTTCTCAACAAAAAAAACTCGATCTAAAAATTTCTATTTGATCGAAAAAAAAAAAGAAAACAAATTGGTTTTGTTTTACCAGAAAGCCTTGAATATCTAAGCGAATCCAAGATAATTTATTTAAGATTTGTTTTGTTTGGATTCGGCCTATTTCTAGAATTACAAAATAATTTTCAAGATTACTAAAATAATATACAAACTAAGTTTATATTTTTTAAAAGGAAAATAAACTTGTTGTCTAAAAAAAAGACTCATGTTAGCCTTATTAACTTTTCAGGCTTGATTTTATTCATTTTGTTATGGCTTTTTGATATGTTGTTGATAACAATCGGACTCATCATCAACAACAACACATAAAACCATGTATCTAAAAAACAATTTAAATTGTTTAAAGGTAGAGCCAAATTTTCGGCTTCGATTATTTTTTGACCATAAACTCACAATCATTTAAGGTGTTTATGTATACAATTTAGAGCGAATTGTTTGTGAGTGATTTAAGTCGCGAATAAACTAAATTCAATATATAAAAACAACATACTCTTTAATTAGAGAATATTTTCATGTTTTTTTTCTCTTATTATTATTATTTTTTTTAACACTCTAAATTTAATGATGTTTTAAATTAAAGTTTTTATTTTTTTGTAAACAATTGGATCAATTGAAAATTTTTATTCTTAATTAAAAAATAAATTTTAATTGCCACTACATTTTTATGTAGTTCCATTTGTCTCGTCGTATTCAAGTTTTGAAATCGGCTTAAAAGCGATTTAAATTGGCCTAGGGACACAAATAGCCTATACTTTATGAATAATTCATTTCGTGATTTTTACATCAATCTTTTTTAAGTTCGGTAAGCTATTTTGTAGGCAAGATTGATTGCTTTTTAATGGTCAAGTATTAATACTATGTAGTGAGCTTGATTGATAAGCCCGGACTAGGAATTAGAAACATAGGAAGCAATTTCTGGTACCGGGCAGTGCTTTTTAACTCAGCTAGGACATTTTGATAAATTAATTGCTTTTGGCCAAAACTATTTTGACCCTCGAAAAGAACCGCGCTTAGTTTTCAAGTGTTCCCAAAGCTAAATTTGGATCAGATCGAAATTAATCAAATTTTTAAAAATAAAATTCCAATAAAATGAGCTTTTTGTGTCGCGGTTATTAAAGCCGTCTCCAAAAGAAAAACAAATCATTTAAGATATATTAAAAACCTTGTAATTTAGCCAAGATTTTTCAAAATTTTTAATGCATTTTAGTCAAGCTTAAGAAAATAAAAACAATAAATAAATTATTTTTATTTGAAAAAATTTATTTTTTAAATTGTCTCACCAATTTAAGCCGAAAATAGCTTGCATAAGCTTACCTGAATGCTTATCAAAAATACACTTTATATTTTAATGGAAATTTTTTTTCAAATTTTAAAATGATAAATAAAATTTATTATCTAGATGTTTAGTTTAATTAATTTCTAAATTAAAATCAAGTGTGTTCCATTCAATCAAGCCTATGTTTGGTATCCATGCGACAATATGACTCAGAAAAGAGCTTTCACAGTGCCTCAGCCACCTCAATTTCGACTGCCGCCACCGCCAAATCCCCTAAATTTTTTCAATCCGAACACAATTTTCGCCGGATATGACCTTAATGAGTATTCTAGAGAGAAATTTTTGCTCTACTTCCTCAGTTATCAAGACGACTCGGCCGACAAATGCAAAAATTTGCGCATTCAGCTTTTGGCTAATGAACCTGCAGTAATCAACCAATTCGAGTCCAAAACCGGTTCGGAACAAATCAAAAATTCTATTAAAAAAGAGTCTTTACAGAAATTGACCAGTTTGGGTCCAAACACCACCGAATCCATTCATCTATCGACAAAAATTTTCGACCAAAATTCACCAGTTAATCAATCGTCTAGTTTTTTTTCCTTTTTTAATATTATTCTGTTCACTTTAACTATTTTTCTGCTAATTGGTCTTGTTTTATTATTAATATATTTAATTTTATTAAAGTAAGTAGAATTAAATTACAAAAAAGCACCAAAATGGATTAAAATTTAACATTTTTTAATTAAGAAAAAAATCAAAATTTAAAAAAACTAATGCCTTGTCAAGCGAATCGACATTTTTGTCTAACAATAGCGCGACACATCCGAATTTTAAGCCTGATCAAAAATTAGTACTCAACGATTTGAATAACCAAAGTCTAAATGAACAATACCAGCACTTGTTGGACACATCCCAGACTTACATCAACGATAATACACACTTTATACCTGCCAATTTTGTCTATAATCCAAATCAAAGCTATTTGGTTAAGAATTTAAAAAATGAAAATTTGCTCTTTAAACAAAATGCCAATTGTTCCACTCCATCAAGTGCGTCCTCTACTTCAAATCAAAAATCCACTCTAACCACGACCACAAATTCAATGCCAATCAACTCAAATTACAACTCATTTAGACATTCATGCAAACCAAAGAAAAACGAGACATTGAATAGAAAATGCTCATGTGTCAGCTCGGTATCTTCATCATCGAACTGCTCGAATTCCAGTTCTGTTTTGTTGAATACGTCTAAGAATCAACACGAGCCTTATGTGACATTGATGAGACATAAAAGTGAAATGACTTCTCCTAGGCATCCGAATATCAACGAGTTTTGCATTAATCCATATCAGCAAATATTGATGGACTTTGGTCAAGCCGCAACATTGTCACCTTGTAGTTTTATGGATACAAATAATTTAAATAAAGTGGCCCTTATTTGTAGCCATGACCAGCAGTTTAATACCGCTAAACTAGTTAAAATTGTAAATTTGCCAAATTACTGTACTAATTGTGTTCATCACGGACAGCAAATTAATGGCTGCGGTTATGTGGACACAGACCAGCATTATGTCAATAACTATAGTGATGAAAAATTGGAAGGTGAGCAAGTTTATGAGATAATAGATGGAGAGAATGAGAATGAAGACGAGAAAAGTTGTAATAAATCTTTAAAATCGGACTTATCTTCATTAAGGAAAAAATATCCACGAACTAATCCGAATTTTCTATTGCCAAATAAGTCTTGATAATTACAAAAGACAGTGAAAATAATTTTAATTATTAATTTGTAAATTCGATGTTTTTATAAATTTATCTTATTTTTTTGATATTTCCGAATAAAAAATTTAACTACTCTAATCTCACTAAAATAACTTTATTTAGCAGTCTTATTAAATTAAGTTGTTAAAAATTGAAAAAGTAATATGAAAAGATATAAAAAAATTGAAATGAATAAAAAATAAATTTTTTTTATAAAAGATAAATTTATTTCGATAATTAGATTTGATTGAATTAAAATAAATAAATTAAAAAATAAAATAAATCATAAATGGAATAAAAATAAAAATTTGATAAAAAAATTGATTTCTAATTGAATTATTTTCAACATTTGTGGTATTTAATTCGGAATAAGATGAAGTAACTACTTCGTCACTAGAAGTAGTTGTAGTAGTTGATGTTTGCTGTGTAGTTGATGTACTAGGAGATGGTTGTTGTGTAGTTGATGTACTAGGAGATGGTTGTTGTGTAGTTGATGTACTAGGAGATGGTTGTTGTGTAGTTGTAGTAGTAGATGTTTGTTGTGTAGTTGATGTACTAGGAGATGGTTGTTGTGTAGTTGATGTACTAGGAGATGGTTGTTGTGTAGTTGTATTTAATTCGGAAAAAGATGAAGTAACTACTTCGTCACTAGAAGTAGTTGTACTAGAAGATGGTTGTTGTGTAGTTGTATTTAATTCGGAAAAAGATGAAGTAACTACTTCGTCACTAGAAGTAGTTGTAGTAGTAGATGTTTGTTGTGTAGTTGATGTACTAGGAGATGGTTGTTGTGTAGTTGTATTTAATTCGGAAAAAGATGAAGTAACTACTTCGTCACTAGAAGTAGTTGTAGTAGTAGATGTTTGTTGTGTAGTTGATGTACTAGGAGATGGTTGTTGTGTAGTTGATGTACTAGTAGATGTTTGCTGTGTAGTTGATGAGCTATCTTCTGATGAACTAGTAGATGTTTTCTGTGTAGTTGATGAGCTATCTTCTGATGAACCAGTTGAATAATGCTGCATTGTATAAGTTAATCCATCAATGCTTACATTTTCCCCTTCTGTTGTTTCATTTCCTTTTGAAACACTAAATATTATTAAGTTAAGAATTAATGTTACGAGAATTATCTTTCTCATTTTTATATCTATTTTGACTTTTTTTTTAGAATATATTTCGGATTACCTCTTTTATACTTGAAATTTCTTTCTTATTTTTTATCGTTATATTATTTTAATTGATATAATTAAGTAACTTTTTTGTGACATTTAATTTCAAATATTTATTTTTTCAATCAATTTCATTTTTTTATCTTTTTTACTTAAAACTTAGAAACAAGTAACAATCTTTCATGTTTTTTTTCTTTTTAGTTTTTTTTCTAATCATTTTTTTTATTATGTTGTCGAATTAATTTTTTAAGTTTTAAAATATGTCTTTTTTTAGATAATGCTAATCAAAGAAAAATATATACCTTTTCTTAGTAAAAAAATGTTGTTTATTTTATAAATAACTATTAAAATTGGTTAACAATATTTTTATTTTATCAATTATATTATTGTTTTATTCCTTTTAGTGCTAAACTTTGATTTTTTTCCAACATCTTCTTTTTTTCGTTTGATATTTTTTGTTAAATTTAATAATTTACTCTTGATAATTTATTAATTTTGATTTGATTAATAATTTATTAATTTTGATCCTTAGTCAAAATAAAACAATCATAATTGAGAAATTAAATAATTTTCATTCCTTTTTGTAATAGTTTTAATAATTACTTTACCAAATGAAATGTAAATATTTTTTGAAAATGTAAAAGGTTAACTTTCGTAATAGACAAGATAAAATTTCAAGCAAAAAAAATTAAAAATAAACGAAATATAAAACCTTTGATAAGGTTAAAAATAATAATATATTTTTTACTAGCTTACTTAAATCTTTAACAAAATTGAAAAATATTTTTCCGAAATATTCCTAATTCTTAACTTGTAAGGTTGGATTATCAATTATAGATAAACTATTTGAAAATTGCTTAGTTTTATGAAGTTAATTTTTGATCATCATGTATAACAATGAATACATTGATCCGAACGAAATAATTTATTCAGAAATACCAAAAAAACCAACCATTAAAAAGCATATTGGTAAAAAAGTCAAAGAGAATCTTTTGCTTTTTTCAACTATTTTATCTGTTTTAATTGGTTTAGTTCTCGGTTTTTATCTTCGTACCTACACCAAAATTGAGCCGAATAAAAAACTCTATTTTGGATTTTTAGGCGAAATTTTCCTTAGAATGCTAAAATTTTTGATTTTACCTTTAATATCATCAAGTTTAATTTGCGGAATAGCTAGTCTCGGAATGGCAAATCGAACTGCCAATGTTGCAATTAAAGCATTTGCTTATTACTTTACAACAACATTTTTGGCTGTTATTCTAGGACTAATCTTGGTCATCATTATTCATCCAGGAGTCAAAAATGAAGATAAATTGAATAATGGTAGCATAGAAATTTTAAATGGAAGAAAAATTAGTCCCGTTGATACTGGACTGGACTTGATTAGGTAAATTAAAATAAAACTTTATTGAAACAATTTAATTTTTTTAATAATTAGAAATTTATTTCCTGACAACATAATCCAAGTAGGGTTCATTCAATACGAATCCAAAATAGTTCCTAAGTATAAATTAAACACTTCGAACAGTACACAAGAAATAGAATATTGGTATCCAGTTCCAGGAGAAAGACCAGCTATGAATGTTCTCGGAGTGGTCATGTTCTGTTTGGTATTTGGGCTAACAATATCAAGAATGGAACTTTATGGAAAATTTTTGTTTGATATTTGCGAAGCTCTTAATGAGGCTTTAGTTAGAATTGTCAATTATGTGATGATTTTTTCGCCGATTGGAATTTGCTCTTTAATCTGTGGGTCAATTATCAACATGGAGGATATTTCGACAATTTTCGAAAAAATTTCATGGTTTACTTTGACTGTTTTACTTGGTTTATTTGTTCATGGTTTTGTGGTTTTGCCAATTATCTACTTGATTTTGACCAGGCGTAACATATTTTTGTATGCCAAAAATATGATAGAGGCACTACTAGTAGCTTTGGCAACTTCTTCTAGGTATTTTTTTTGGAATTTATATTGTATAAGATACCAATTTTTTTCCAAAAGCAATGCAACATTACCAGTAACTTTTAAGTGCATTGAAGAAAAAAATAAAATTTCAAAATCAATCAGCCGATTTGTTTTACCAGTAGGAGCAACAATAAACATGGTAGATTAATAAATTTTTTGTTTTTTATGCTTCTTTTAGTCAAAAATTTTAAGTTAATCAATAATTTTAAACTTAAAAACATTTTTATTTATATTTGACTTTAATTTTTAGGGATTTTTGATTTAAGAGATAATGCATTCTGGACAAGGTATGATATATATTAAACCATCCAAAGATTCCTAAACTTGTACTTAAGCTTTTTAATTCTTAGTATCTAACAATTTTTTAATTAATTATTGTTTTCCTACTTTTCCGTATCTTTTGTTGCTTCAATTGCTTTGTCTTATTTGCTTTTACTTTATGAATTTTCCTTAAATGACATCATTAAAATAAATGACTAATTATTTTAATCTAATGAATTTCAAATTAAAAAATTTTTTCTATTTAAAACTGAACCTCGAATTAATTTTTTATCAAAGTTTTCTGATAGTTAATTAATTAAAATTTTAATATGATTAAAAGTGATTATGATTTTAAAATAAATTTATAATATTTTTTATTTTTAACAATTTAAGTTTTTTATAACCAGAAAAAATTTAATTCTTAATATATTAATACAAAACAATTTAGTCATATTTAACAAGTTAACTTATTAAAATTGATGATTAATTTTTTCTATAAAATTACCCAGTTAATTCAAACGTAAAAAAATTAAATTGTTATTTAAATAAAAATTAGTTTAAAAATTAAAAACAAGAAATAAAAATTTAATTAAAAGGACGGAACAGCATTATATGAAGCGGTTGGTGCCATTTTTATTGCTCAATTGCACAATATTCAACTATCAGTGGCCGATTATGTTGTAACAAGCTTTACAGCAACTTTGGCTTCAATTGGAGCCGCTGGAGTACCATCAGCTGGGTTGGTAACAATGGTAATTGTGTTGTCAGCTTTAAATCTTCCACATTCTCACATTTCCCTAATTTACGCCGTGGACTGGTTCCTGTAATTTTGATACAATATAAAAATTGATAAAAATTTTTATTTTCTATCAGGGATCGCTTTAGAACAATGGTGAACGTATGGGGTGATAGCATTGGAACGGGCGTGATTGCTCATCTTTGCGAGCAGGAACAAATTAACTTGGATAAATCAAATTTTGAACACTTTCAATCAAAAAATTCCAACACTAATAATTTAGCATTCAACGAGGCCTTCACAATAGATGATAACACTTATGAAACACCTCTTTAAAACTTTTGTTTAAACTACAGATAATTTTTATCGAAAATAAATTTTAATTAAAAATAAAGGTTGAATTGTTTCTTAAGACTTAAATTTAAGCTTTGTCATTTCTCATATAATATTTTTTGAATATTCAAGCTGTTTGTAAGCATAGTAACAACTATAATTTTATTTGAAAATAAATTTAAATTTTTATAAGCATTTTATCCAGCTTAGAAAACAAATTCTCTAAATTTTTGAACAAAAAATGGCTCAACAAGGGGCAGCTCTTCAAAATTACAACAATGAATTGGTAAAATGTAACCATTTATCATAAAAGTTTTGAGAATCTTTTATAAATTCTAAACAAACTAGGCATAGAGGATTTGTGCATGAAAAGGGACGATTTACAGCGGCAAATAATGGTCGAGGAGGAAGAAAAGCACAAACTTCAAAATGACATTAGAGTTTTGAGTGAAAAGTTAGCCAAAGTAAATGAAAATTTGGCAAAAAAAATCAGTGCCCGTAATGAATTCGACAAAACAATTGCCGAAACAGAGGCTGCTTACATGAAAATATTGGAAAGTTCTCAAACTTTATTAAATGTCTTGAAACGTGAATCAAATACCTTAAAAAAAAATGATACAGATGATTCCAGATATGAAAATTAGGCTTTATTATTTGAATTTTTTTATTTAAATTTTTATAGAGTAATTATGTAAATTTGGAATAAATTTTAAAAAATTGATTGAGTATTTATTTTCAATCGATAGAAGGCCCCTCGCCACCTGGAACAAGCATAGTAATATTATTTCCATTTAACAATATTTGGTCAAGTTTTGTCACTCTCCGGCCCTCACTTGTATTCTCGAATTCAGTCACATCTTCCAACACCATATTGACAAAATCATCGAAGCCAAGCAAAGTTCCCACTATTTCCTTGTCATTTCTCATAATTATGTGAATGCGAGATCCAATGCACTTGTCGACTAGCTCAAGCGGAAGCAGTTGGGACGGATTTACCAGAGAAGTATTTTGCAAAGCTGTTGCCATCTTCAATCAGGAAAAAAAACTAAAATTTAATTGAACTTGGGTTTTTAGAGAGACTATCAAGTCTCTTAATACAATTAGATGCAAAAAAATAATAATTTTATTCCTAGTTTTAATTAAAAAAAAAATAAAATAATTTATTAATAAAAAAAGCTATTTCGGTATTGCTGTTTGTATCCTAAGTCCATGCATATTTTCTTTAATTTCTTTTTTGAGACACTCGTTGACCAATTGATGTTGCTTAACAGTTCTTAAGTTTTGGAATTCATGGCTTTCTACATACACTGTGTACATTGCGCCACATCCGCCAGATATGTCTTCAACCTCGATGGATTTAGCAGTCGGGAAACGTGCTCGTAGAAGTTGTTTTAACTTTTGTTCGCCTTCAGTCGGCTCATTTGAATTAGAATTGCATAAAAACTTGCTGGTATAAATAGTTTTTTGGGCAGTGTTTACCATCAACGATGGTCTCAAGCGAACCAAACTTTTAGTTCGATTTACACAAGTTATCAGATTAATAAATCGAATTGAAGACATTTTCAACTTAATTTCAAATAATTAGTTCAAAAAATTAAACTCTTTTGGAACTCGAGTTAACATTTTTTTGCTGTGTTAAATAGCATTTTATAAATTTAGTATTTTAGTTTAATTGTTTCTTAACAAAATTTTTATTTATTTATTTTTGAAAAATTAACATTTTATTTATTTTTCAAATATATTTAATATTTTAAAAATTAGAAATTAGTATTTAAATTAATAATAATTAGTTAATCAAGTTCAACACAGATTTATTCCTCATAAATCGTGTCCCACAAACCTACTTGAGAGTCTTGATTTTTGACTCACCAATTATCGCTTGGAAATCAAGTAGATGTACTCTTTGCAGATTTCTCTTTCAGAAGTCTTTGTGATAGGGTGAATCATTCAAAACTTTTATTTTAGCTTAAATAGCTTAATATTGATGGAATGTATATAATATGGATTTAATCATTTCTTAGTAATCGTAAACAAAGAGTTGTACTAGGCAAAACAGAATTTGAATGGGCTAATTTTACTAGTGGTGTACCACAAGGCTCTGTCCTCGGTTCACCTATCTTTCCAATTTTTACAAATTATTTGCCCCATAGACCAAAAAACAGATGTTTACTTAAGATACTCTGTATTATCGATCACTTATGTAATTTTTATGAAATTAAAAAACAAAAATACTTTGGATTATTTTTATTTATACTTATTAACATTTAAAAAAAAGAAATAAATTTTCTTGACCAATAATTAAAAAATATGATGAATTACTTACTCAACTACTGAATTACTTTGCGAGGTTATGAGTTTTTTTACAAAATCAAGGACTTCAAAATTGAGTGGTAAAGTTCAAAAAGTAACAGAATATTTGGTCGAGTTCTTCATTAAGTTTCGGACTCAAATGATCATCAAATTACTTTATATAACCCTATAAGTCTTTAAGGTCTCACTTAGAGTATGCTATTCCAGTATGGTTCCCCAAAATAGTCGTGCCATTGTTGTTTTTAAAAATCTTTACTGCATAAATATTGTGCTCAACGATACAACTTCTTCACAGACCATGTATTTAATGATTGGAATATGCTGAGTGGATGCATTAGAAGCTTAATCAAGCGAAAGCTTTAAATAAAAATTTGAAAAAAAACTTTCAAAATATTTTAATAATTAACAGTATTGATTTTTTTTAATAAAATAATTTTTAGAAACTTTGATTACTAGTCAAGAGAATAAAATTTTTAGATGACCAGTGAATGAACATGACCAATGCTTTTAGTAAAAGCAGCTAAGAACATCTATGATGAATTTCATATGCTTGCCTTCCAATATAATAATATGTCTGAATGAAAAGTGGCCAGATTGTTGAAAGAGGACTCCTGCCAATTCACAAATAGAATGAAGGTGAAAAATGAAAGTTTGTTGGAATAGAATCTGCCACACTTTGTGCTCATTATTTTTCATTCGATTACCACCTGCTTAAAATTTTACCAAGTATCTGAGTTTAAAGTGAACAAAAGGCAGATCAAAAGTTAGGAGCCACTTTACTCGCAAAGGAACTATAATTAATAAATTTACTAATTCTCTTAATAGACTTCTTGGTATTAAGAATTCAGCCTGGCTCTTAAAGTTTCACCCTAAGCTCAGTCACTAGAAAGTATTGTAGATATCTCCTTCCGTACCAAAATATGGTAATGAATCAGAACTTGAAGTGAATTTAAACATAAAAATCTTTTTAAAAGTCTATCTTGACGTACCAAAGGTTCTTTCGCCACTTGAAGTCGTGTACCACCTGGTGCAGAGACTTAAAGATGAACTTTGGCGAATCTATGATCTAGTAGATTGGATTGGTAATAATATAGGTGTTTGAATATTGTCGAAAAGGGTTTACCGACAACTTGAGCTTACCAAAAACACGATAACATAGAAATATTCAACGCAGTATAATATCTTATAATTTGATGTTATTTTCAAAATTGCGTGTATGGACAACAAATTTATCATCTTCATGATATTGTGAATTTCATAAAACAAGCACAACAACCCTACATCTTTTTTACCTAATTTTTCTGATATAGATAAAGACAGAGATTAAAGCATCTCTAAGATTTTAATTGATTATTGATTTTGTTTACCTAAAACTAAGAAAATAAAGATCTTTATTTTTGGTTAAAAAAATGCATCAAAATATGTTGTACTATGTTCAAGTATTATTTAAAACATATTTTATTTTAGTAAATTTTAATTTATTAAAAAAGGAATTTTTATTCTGTTTGTTTTTGAATTTTTAAAATAACATCAAATTATAAAATATATACTGCATTGAATATTTCTATGTTATCGTGTTTTTGGTAGGCTCAAGTTGTCAGTAAACCCTTTTCGACGATATTCAAATAAATATATCACAAAATAGGAAGAAATCTTTATAAAATTTTCAGGATTTAAATTAAAAATGATAAATAAAAATACTTTGGGCTAATTATTTTTTTTTAAGCTTAAAATTTCAATAGAAATAAAAAAAGTACACAAAAATATTATTTAATCTATTAATTTATTTATAAAAATTACAAGCAAAATTAAAATATAGTTCATTAATACTTTTAAAAAGGATATTTTTGATCAAAAATTTCGTTAAATTGATAAAAATCCGGTGAAACGGAAGGTCTATTTTTAATGTTCATTTTTTTTTCATATTCCTCAATTTCCTTTTTACTCAAGTGAGCAACGCATCCGGTTGCTACAGCATCTCCCCACACATTTATCATGGTACGGAAACGATCTCTTAAAAAACAGAAGATAACAAAAAATTTAAAATTAGTATATTTAAGATTCATGTAAGCAGTTAAGTCCAATTTTTAGGTGAATTTTTTTAAATATGAATTTTTAATAAAACTCATCCTTATAAATTTTTAAAAATAGCAAATTTTATGATTTTATCACTTCAAAATTGTACTTACTCCAATTTCAATATTGTTTATAAAAATTAAAAAAAAATTACAAAATCCAATCAACTGCAAATATTAAAGATATTTGATCTGTTGGTATATTTAAAGCTGATAAAACAACTAGTAAAGTAACCAAACCAGCAGATGGAATTCCAGCAGCTCCCATGGTAGCCACAGTAGCCGTAACACTTGTGAGAATCAAATCCAAAAGAGTTAAATCGATTTCACATATTTGAGCAATAAAAATAGAAGCTACAGCTTCGTACAATGCAGTTCCGTCCAGGTTAACCGTAGCACCAACCGGAAGTACAAATCTTGAAATTAGTTTTGAAATTTTATTCCTTTCTTCTAAACATTTATAAGTGACTGGCAAAGTTGCTGCACTAGAAGCTGATATAAATGCACTGATCAACGCCCGATATATGTTTTTGGCAAACCGAAAAATATTTTTACCTGTGACAATTACATAAACGCCTGGCAGCACAATCAATCCTTGCACACTAAGGCCCAATAGCACAGTTAGCATATAATAAGACAGACCTCGGAAGACAACTTTAGGATCCTCCATTTGAAGAATTATTCTACATACCAATGAACATATTGCCAATGGTGAGCATCTAAACATTTTGATTTATTTTATTATTTAATTTTATTTATTGTCTTAAATTTACGTCATAACTAATTGTAAAATTTTTGCAAAAACAGCACTTAAGCCTTCGAAAAATTCCAGAACAGTATGTCCTTTTGGACCAATTTTTGCCAACATTGTTCCAAATGTAAAACTAAATAAGACAACTCCTAATACATTTATTCCTCTTTTTCTGTCATCAACAGGCTCATAGTAGTCAATAACTCTGATAGATTTGTTCTCATTTGTTACATCTTAATAAATTATTTTATTAGATTATTTTAAAATATTTTTATTAATAATTTAATTAAAGTTAATTTTAAATTTAATTAAATAAACAATAAACGAAAGAAAAATCGGTCTCACTAGAGTCATTGTGGAAACAATTTTTTTTATAGTTGATTATTAAATAACTTCTTAATGCTAAAGTATCCTTATTAAGAAAAATTTGCATTAATAATACTTTTTTTTAATTTAGAAGCAAAAAATAAAATATCATTAAAAGTCTGATCTTTTTAAAGTATAGCATAACTAAAATATAAGATCTGGTTATGGGTATAATATATCTTAAATTATAATTTTTCGTTAAGAATTTTTTTAATTGCTTTAAACTACTCTTTTCTTATTGATATGTCAAAAAATTTAAGATAATAATAATAATATCTATAATAAAATGATAGTATCAAATATAATTCTAGTTCTAGTCATTTGGTCACTCAGTTGTACAAATGAAGAAGTCAGAAGAAAGGGAATACCAAAAAGATCAAAACAAAAAAAGTGTTTTATTTGTCATTTTATCAATTCTAAATCTTGATAGTAAATTATATGATTTTTATAGCTTAAAAATTTTTTCTTTAAATTTTACAATAACTCGAATTTTAGTCAATAAATCTAATATATTTATTTTTCCTGATTTTTGATGCTGTACCAAATGCGTAATTTAAAAGAAAATTTTTTATTATTTGTCTTAAAATTCATTATTAAATAATGGCTAGCATAACCAATTTTACTTGAATAATTATACACTGTTTTATATCTTGGAAGAATTTTTGTCTCTAGAACTTCGAACCCCATTTCAATCATATTCTCAGGTACCAGATTTCTAATTATCAGATTAAAATAAAAATATATTTTTTCTATACTTTTTCGGAATTTGAAGTTTACTTTAAGATGTAAACAAAATTATCTACTATTGTTGCTCTTTTGAATATGAACGGTTTTGGAGTGTCTGTTTCGAAAGCATTTTTTCCAAGAACACCAGGCTGGATGGTTGTGACTAGAACAAGGCCAACAACAACTGCAGTGAACGTAGTGGTCAGATAAAACAAAAATGTACGAATGGCTATTTTGCCAGTTTTTTGTGCGCTAATTCCACCTATAGCCGTAATAATATTTGTGCTAATTAAGGGAAGTATCAAGAATTTAAGGGCTCTTATAAAAAGATAGCCTGGCGTTCCGAAATAATTTTTGACCGGAGGTATAAAATTTGTCGTTGCCCTCAATGTAAAACCAAGTATTACTCCAGTAAATGCACCAAGTGCAGTTAGACTTATTAATATGTTTCGTCTTGATTGTCTCCTAATAAAGTCTGGCAAAAATTTTGGACCTTTTTTGGCTCTAGTCATTTCTGAAATTATATTTTTGTTGTTCTAAATTTTATCTGATTTACGACTTTTTATAAGCCGACTGGTCTAACTTGTCTAATCTCTTGGTAAACAGTCTTTTTGTATTTTAAAAAGTTCTTTAGCCCACTTAATTCACAAATTACAAAATATTGTTGCCTGTATCTATCAAACTATTTTTAAAGGTAAAAATTTTCACTTTTGTATTTTAAATATCACGTATATAGGTGTTAAAGTCAGCTAAATTAGAGTAATTTACAGGTGTCTGTGTTATTTTGTAGTGCTTTTCAATGTATAATCTTAAGTTAAATAAGCACTAAAAATACTTGGCACAACCTGAAAATAGATTTAAAAAATGTCCAATATGACTGCCATTTAAAATTTAACATTTATTAAATTAAATTTAACTATTTTTAGAGAAAACTTTAATGCCAGCTTTCCGCATTTTTAAATTACTTTTTACTTTGGTAAAATTTTAACATTTTAAGTATTCGTAATTAAAAAACTTTTTACCATATCAACTCGATTAGATATAAACCAAGAACTTTTCACTGTCCAAAATCGAAAAAAAAGCTTGTCAAATGAAGATACATGCATAAAACCATTTACATTCATTAAAACGATTGCCTTTAATTAAAAAACTTAAATTAAAAGTAATTTTTTATAAATTTGAAATTTTCAAATGAATTTAAAATTTGATTTTTTCTTCAATTCCAAGGTTAATCAATAGGTTATAGCCCTAGTAATAAAAATTCTAAAAAAAAAGCATTTCATAAGCAAAAAATAACATCCTCTACAGTATTCTATGCTAAAAAATATAGACCAAATTATCAAAAAGTTTAAAATTTAAGCTTAAAAAAACAAAATCTTAAGTCTCTTAATACTAAGTATAGATTCAGAAACTGTCCAGTATGATTGTCATTCAAAATTTAACATTTATTAGCTTTAATTAAACTATTTTTAGAGAAGATTTAATTCAATTTTATTATTTAAGTAAATTTTACTGAAAGTCGAAAGAATTTTCACCACACGGTCCAGAATCTTTTCAAAATGACTAATCGTGGTGTCGTCAGTAAGCAGTTTTACATTAAACTTTCCAAAAATACAATAAAAGTTATTTAAAAATAACAAAAAGGGAAGGATCCTAATTAAATTCTATTTTCTATACTGAACTTTGTGAAATAATTGAATATTTAAGCTAATTTCTAGTCTCAACTTTAATCGTATTCTCAGATATCAGATTTTTAATGACTCTCATTAAACTTGTCCACAAATTTAATAAAAATAAGAACAAAATCAATTCATAAAACACTAATATAATAAAAACAATATCATAATGATTTTTATGTTACAAATTAACAGTGAATATGACGATTTTGATGTTAATTGAACTTAGTACCTTTTTTTTGTTGGTATAAATTGATTTAAAATGAAATTTATTTAATAGTTAATTAATTATTTTGAATTGCTGCAAACAATTCAAATATTATAGTATATTGGAATAACTTTTATAATCTGAAAACGATAAATATTTAGAGTCATTTCTAATTATTAGTTTAAAAATAATAAATAATGGTTTTGAAAAAAATTATTTATTTCAGATTGGAAAATAACAAAAAATTTTATTTCTTGGCTATATTATTCAATTCCAAGCTATGCCTTTAAAATTTAAGACAATTTCATCATCAAGCTTTGTTTTATTAAGTGTCTTAAAATTAAAAATGCTCAGAATAAGAGAAGGAAGGGAGGCACTTGTAAAATGTCATCCTTTTTTACATAATAAAGATCGTTGTTAGGTTTATAATGTTTTTTCTAAAAAATATATATAAATAAGATTTTTAAACTTTAAATTAGTAAATATTTTTTTAGTCAAATCTCGAATAAAAAAGCTTTTTGATTTCACATAAACTTCAATTTTAAATGTTTTTCAGTAGTTGGTACTAAAGTTAGAAATAATGAAGTTTTTTAAAGCGAGTATAGAAAAAAAACTAGGGGGATTTGAAACAAAAAAAAATTAAAAAAAGACAATTTTTAATTGTATATCATTGTTGTTAAAAATTAGTTAAAATTGAATTGTTAAATTTTTAAAAAAATTTAAAAAAATTGATTTTAATTCATTTCATTTTTACGCTCTACTTTTACATGGTTCTTTTAGTTGACTGAGCTTTATTTTCTCATTTAAAAGAGACCAATTTAAACGATTTTCTTTCATTCGTTCTAGATGACCAACAAACGAGTCACATAAATGAGCAAAATTTTGAAACAATGGCATGCAAACAGCGTCAATCCATCCCATTTGTAAACGTGGTAGCTGATCTGACCGTCTTTCGTCCATTATCTCAGTAGGCTCAATGTTCAATTCTGTTCGCTCACGAACTCCTTGAGCAAAAAATTCTTTGGTTACTTGATTGACAACGCCTTTATGTATTTTCCATGGCTTTGCTGCCGATGCTAAATCGCAAGCTTGTGGAGAAAAAATTTTAAAAAATTTTAAAAAATAAAATTTTATCTTTTACCTGTCATCAAATTTTTTATTAACAAAATTTTGTTTGATTCTTCATTCCAATCTACATTACTACTTCGAACCAAATTTCCAAATTCATTTCGGCATCTTTTAAATAAACATCTTCCAATTAATTTGATAATTTAAATTTTTATTTTTAAAAGTATACTCCATATGATCAACTAAATCTGTGGCTAAAATGGCTTCTTTAATTAAACTAATTAATAATTGATAAATCTTTGGTTTAACATTGCTGAATATGTTGTGGCCATGCGAGTTTAAAATTGTTATACAATGGTTGAAATGATGCTTTTCCATTGGAGCTTCAGTGCCATACAATTGAGACAATGGTGATTGACTTCTAAACAAAATTTAAAAAAGCCTTAATTAAATTTCTTTAGAAAATTTTTATTTCAATGAACCAAAAAATGAAAAATATTATGACAAAATTCTTAACTTTAAAAAGACAAATTTTATAAACCTTAATAAATGTGCCAATAGCTAATCAGAAATTCTGGAAAATTAATAATTAATCTTACTCAATTTGAAATAGATTATTAGTTCCGCGATGGTCAAGATCATGACACAAACAACCGACCATTAAAGCAATTTTTTCTGTATCTCGTAGATATTTTGAAATTTGTGAGTTCTAAAATAAATTTCACTTTTTTATAATTTGTTCTGACATATAAGCTAAACTCACCATAAAAATGGCAAACATATTCTGGCAAACATTAAATGCATGTGACCAATTGTGGTATTCAACATTGCGGTAGTTTTTTCTTACTGTCAACAAAAATTGAAACATAGTCTTTTTGTCAATTTTAAATGACTTGATTAGACCAAGTCTCTTGAACATTTCATATGTAGCTACGACCATTTCGTCGTAGTTTAAAGCAAAGTCGTCAAATCTATACGAACATAAATAGTCTACGTGAATTAGAGGGTTTATTGTGAAAAATCGTTCATTTGATGGCAACTTTTCAATAAAAGCTTCCATATCACCTTTTGGATAGTTGGCATGATAAGACATAACATCGAATGCCACTGATTTTTCTGCCACGCTTTTTTCCAATTTTTTAAACATTAAAGTATTACTTATACCAAGACTGCAGAATATGCAAAAAGCTTCCAGAAGTTGTTCATCATTTTCGTCAAAGGGCTGATCATCAGCCCGATTCAACACCCGAACACAGCCTATGGGCAGACCATCCAAATTTTTGATAGGCATCAAAAGTTTTGTCTTTGTTTTGTATTGACAACCGAAGTCAACTTTTGGATCAAATCTTGGATCTAAATAAGCATTTTTTAAATTGATTGGTTCGCCTGTAGACAGAACATAATTTACCAAATCACGAGAAATTATCTCATGATTGTTCAAAATGCTATGTTTTTTAACACCTGGCTTGGAATCAATTTGAAATATGTCAAATGATTTTTTTTCTTTATCACTATCTCCTAAATCTCTTTCAATAAGTATAAGACAGTTATCAGATTTAAGTAAAATTTGAGCTTTTTCGATTATTGTAAAAAATATTTTTTCCAAGTCAGTTTGTTCTTTGAACAAATCGTGAAGAACTTCGAGTAAACACCGACATCGCTCATATTCATATGCGCATAGATAGTACATTTGAGACTTTACCAACAGTGTACCACAATATTCAATATAATGCTTCAAAATTTTCAGATCACTTGGACAAAATTTTCCATTATTGTCTATTTTATTTGCTAATTGAACCACACCTATTACTTCTTGATCGACATTTTTGATTGGAATGCAAAGTAGAGAATTTATCTTGATATCTGTTTGCTTTTCAAATACCAAGTCATAGCGCATTGATTTTATCTATATTGTTTAATATTATAAATTAAAATTCATCTTAAGTAAAATTTTTTTAAAATTTAATATTGAAATCAAGTTATTTTATTTTTATTTAATGATTTAATCATAGCTTAAATTTTATCTTATTAAAATAAAACAAATTTTTAATTAATGAAATCAACCTCTTCCTATTAATTGTAACGACTTTTAGGAATAAATCTCGTTCTTCAAATGTACCAACCATTTAACATGAAATTTGTACCAATATGTATCAAAATTTAGTCGATACATATTTGTAAATTAGTTCTTATGAGTTTTAATGCATAAACTTATTTGGAGAGACTTAATTTGGAGGATAAGATTTTTTTTTAATTATTCATTTTACAGAAAATAAGTTAAAAAAATTTTGTTGCCAAGTTCACAGTGGCTGCCTCTTGTTGTGCAATCAAAAGCAAAAAATCTTTTGTTTTAACTTAAAAATTTGAAGTAAATAATTAAATTTTAAAATTGACTCATTCATTTAAATATTTGTAAAATTATATTTTTCTATCAAACATTATTAGTTATTATAAAATAGGCAGTTTTTTAAAAAATTAATTTTCTTGGTATAATCACATTTTACGACAAAGTAGTCTTAAGACCAAAATAGGAAAACAAAAGTTGTCATATCTTTTCTTTAGAGAGGATAGTAGGTAAATGTAATGAAATAAAGATCTTTGTGAATTTTTGTGAATTTTGAATGCTATCAGAAGTGAATTAAATAGAAAAATAAAATAACTAATTAGAATAAAAATAAAAAAAAATTCAAATAAAGTAGATTATTAACAATAAATTATTTTACCTGATCTGGGTTTAATATTATGGTTATTCCTTTTTTAATAACATTGCCTAGCAATGAACAATCTGCATCTATTTGTGTTGCAAAATCATGGAAAAGAAATTCTTTGGATTCATTGAATTTGGAAAAAAGCTGGTCATATGAATACGAATAGAGCTTGTTGTGTATTTTATCAAGTAAAAGCACCGACGAATATTCACAATTAACTAAAACTTTAAGATTGGTCTTGATAGTTTCGGATGCTTCTTTTGGTAATACCTCTCTAGCTGTGTCCTGTATTACCATGAGCAATAGTTCAAACATATTATCACTCATTTTTTTCTTAAGATCTATTTTTTCCTTGAAAGTTAATTTTTTGCGAATATCTGGCAACTTTATTTTGGACTTGAGCAATTTCAGCAATTGTGAATTGGATGCTGAGTCTGATTTAGAGAATACAGATCTTTCCAAAATGTTCATTTTGTAGTCTTCTTGCTCAGCGACTTCTTCTTCTAAATTAAAATTAACAATTTTTTTTTCATCATCCTGTTTTTTATCCATATTTTCAAAAAAAAGTGAGTCATAGGATGACGAACGGATAAAGTTATTGGTATATTTATTAACTTCGCTTCTTATTTGTTTAAAACTTTGGTTTTCTTTGTCCAAACAATGGTTTGTATCATTTAGGTCTTCATTAATTGATGCCGGAATGCATGATTTACGCCTTGTTGACATATTCAGGCTCTTAGACTCATTCAAAGAGTTACATTTACATATTCTTTTATTATTAATCCTCATCCATTTTTGCACAGTATTCCAATCTAAGTTTTCCAATGCATACATTTCGAACCAACACGGATGATTGTTTAGCCAAGTCTCAACAAACTTCTCACTTTCACTCTCATCTATGTGAGTGTCAGATTTTTTCTTTGACTCCATTTAATAGAATATTTTTGTATATCTTTTTGAAAAAAAATTTAAATTTGCTAATTGGAGAACAATTTTAAAGAAATTTGGTTTTTATATGCATAGCCTAAAGTAGATTTTGAAATATTTGAATTTTTTCCTTCAAATTAAAAAACTACATGTAATTATATTAAATCAGTACAAAATAAATTGTCATTCTTAAGTTGAAAAATTAATTTAATTAAATTTCACAACAATTTATATAAGCTTTTATTATAATCTGGTTTTTGCTAGAATATTTTTTGTAAATTGCCAAGGATAGTTTAAAATCTATCCTTTATACTATTTTTTAAGGTAAATTGATTTCAAGATGTGCAACTGAATCACAACTTTGGTATTTTTTCAAAGTTAAAAATAAATTTAATTTTCAAAAAATTTTATACAATATTTAGATTTAGATTGTTTCTCATTAATGCTAAATTTCAAAATAAAATTTTAGACCATTTTATTCATCTATTTTTTTTCATTATTAAAATTCTAGAAATAAAATACAAAAAAGCGCCATTTTAAAAGAAAACTTAGATACCAGACAGTAAAGTAGAAGCACCATACATGTAGAATGTCTTTGACTATCAATTCAATATTTATCCAAGGCAGTTTTGAAGCTAGCGGTTAAATTAACCACATTTTTTGGTAACTTATTCCATTACAGAACTACTCTCTTTGATAAAAAAGCATGTCTAGCACAAACTGATATAATCTTTTCTGAGAAAATTCCTCCTTGGATTTTGATTCAAATCCTTCTAAATGTTGTGTCAAGACCTTTGATTAAAAATCTATTGGCCAAATCTCTTTTTTAAACTCATTCACATCTTTTTATATACCTGCATTGCGTACTCTAGATGAGGTCTTGCCATGGATATATACAATCTTACCTACAAGCTTTCTTTTCTACTTGAAAACGTCCGCATCCCAAGTAATCTTCTCCCTTTCGCAAATTAACTTTTGACTAGACTGATCCACTTAACATCTGATCAAACCATCTTTCTTAGATCACACTCTATCAACAAACAGTTTCAGATGGCGTCATCTATCCATTGATATACTTCATTCAGATCTTTATACAACATCGCTCTATGATGTTCTTTTCTTTCATTCCCGAGATGTTTAAGTTCATCTATTCATCATAGTTTTTTTTTTGAAAAGATTTTTATCTGCAGTCAATAATTAGATTAAGAAAATTTATTGATATTTTTTTGATCAAATTATTTACAGTTGTATTTTTTAATTAAAATTAAAATTTTTGTTTGGTAAAATTTGGAAAAAAAAAAGAAAAAATAAAGATTTGTATCCTTAAGGTTTATCTCCATTTTAATGATGATCAATCCTGCATGTATTTATTTATTTATTTAAAATATTATTTGAGGAAGTCCTCAGGCCACTCAGAATGGATCATAGTCCTTTTTTTTAGCCTAACGTATAAAATATTGAATTAAATATTAAAAAAAAGAGAAACTTTATGTATATATCAGAGCACAAAAATGATTATAGCAGGATAAAATAATAAAAATTTAATTTATAAAGTAAAAAGTTGATAGGTAACTATTTAATAGGTTATACGATTTACTAAAAAAAAAAAATAATAGTTTTTTTTATATAGATAATAGTTTTTTTTAAATTTTCAAATAAGTTGTTGAACTTATTGTTTGGAAGAGGAGTGTTTGTTAGGTAGCCATTTAAATCTTCTAATAGTTGCTGGTGATCCACTCGTTTTTATAGGAATTTATTTAACAGTAGTTCAGATCTAGTTGATATCATGTCAATATTTAGACTCTTATGGATGGTATTGATTTTAGTTTTCAATGGAAAGTATTTGATATGCCTGAGTATTTTGTTTTGCATTTTTTGTGCATCATTGATAATTTTTTGAGTTGAACTTGTAATTGGGATGAATAAGTAGTCAATTTGAGATCGAATATAATTTCTAAATATTATTTTGCATAAAAAAATAGAGTTGTAAAGTTTTAGACCTTTTATCTTACGAATTAAGTTAATTTTAGGCATGATTTTACGTCTTACATCTTCAAAATGTTTTTTGAAGTTGAGTTTTGGATCAAATTTGATGCCAAGAAAGGTTGGGAACGGATCTAGTGGGACCTTTTGGCCAGTGATAGATAAGTTGAGCTTATATTTTGATTCGTATCTCAATCCTGCATGTAAAAATACAAATATTAGATGACTCAAATTAGAATTGAAATTTAATAAACATAATTTTTAGAAAAATTCCAATTTAGATAAAAATTTTTGAGCAAATTTTTATTTCTTCTAAAAAAGTTTAATATTTTGATAATTTAAATAAACTTGGTAATTGCCAGTTTTAATTGCTTCAAAATAAAATGAAAAACAAATTTAGTTTAAAAGTTTTTGGAAAAAAATTTACACAAAATAAAACATAACCTTTTAATTTTTATCACATCTGAAAACTTGAGAGATTCGACTAAATTTCTGAATTTAAAAAGTTTTAAAAATGCCTCAGACCTTTTAGTACATATTTAGTATAAATGACATTTTGTTGTTCAAATAACCAAAGCAGTGTTTAAAAAAATGCCATATTCTGTTCTTTGACAAAAAATTTTTTTAATTTTAATCTTGGCTTAGCTAAAATTTTAAATTTGATAACTTTGAGCATATTTTTAATCTGAAAACCGCAATTCTGCAAAAATGTCGTCAGATGAAATACATGCTTCCGATGTAATGGAAGAAATAATTGATATTAACAAACGAGAAGCGCTAAAGCATCCAAAAAAGCGCGCTGATCAAAAAGCAGTTTCTGGTACAATTTCTCGCCATCTAAAAGAGAACCTACTTTTAATCATGACTGTAATTGCTGTCAGTTTAGGACTTGGTCTCGGTCTTTATCTAAGAGCTAATACTAATTTTAATCCGCCAACTAAAAAATACTTTGGCGTACCTGGTGAGCTTTTTTTGAGAGCTCTTAAATTTTTAATTTTACCCTTGGTCAGTACCAGTTTAATAACGGGTATTGCTGGCTTAGGGCTTCAAAAAACTGGAAAAGTTGCAATTCGTGCTGTTATATTTTATTTCAGTTCTACCTTCATGGCTGTCATAATTGGCTTAATTCTAGTTACCACAATTCGACCAGGCTATTTGAGCAAGGGGGCAGTTACAATCAACAAAGAGTCATTTGAAAAACAAAATGTAAACACTGCAGATACTTTTATTGATTTGTTAAGGTATAAAGATATAAAAATTTAATTATCTTTTTTATTTTATTTATAATTTAAATTAAGAAATCTTATTCCAGAAAATATGATTCAAATGACTTTTCAACTTTATCAAACTCGCCTGGAGCCTCACTATAAAAACATTACTGTGGTCGAAAATATGAACAATAGTTTTTCAAATGACTCAACAAGTATTTAAGATTAAAAGAAAAAATGTTTTCTTAAAGGAAAATTTTTAAGATAATAAAACAATACAAATAATTGATTACTATAATCAAATACCAGATTCCAGAAATGGGCTAGATGTTTTAGGATTGGTACTTTTTTGTATAACATTTGGAGCCATGCTAGCCCAGATAGGAGAAAGAGGAATGATTATGGTTCATTTTTTGGAAATACTTAATGAAGTTTCGATCAAAATAATTAGATTAGTTATGTGGTATATAAAAATTTATTTTAAAAATAAAAATTTTGACAAGAATTTTTAAAAAGGGTTTCTCCTTTGGGTATAATGTCTCTGGTTTGTGTAGCAGTACTCGAAATGGAGGATCCGGTCGCTGTTTTCAAAAGTATATCCTATTATATGATGACCGTGTTTATTGGTCTTGGTATTCAAGGTAACTTTTTCTTTTTTTCCATCAAACAAAAGTTTAAAATGAAATATAAAAATAAAGGACTTATATTTTTACCATCGGTTTATTTAATTTTGACTAGAAAAAATGTCTTAAAATTTGGCAAAAATATGAGTGAAGCTCTGCTGGTTGCATTGGCGACCGCATCGAGCGCAGCTACTTTGCCCATAACATTCAAATGTATTGAAGAAAAGAATAAAATATCCAAAATGATATCACGTTTTGTTCTTCCAGTTGGAGCAACCATTAATTTAGATGGAACAGCTTTGTACGAAGCGGTAGCTTCAATTTTTATCGCCCAGTTAAATGGAATAAATTTGTCATTTGTTGATCTGGTAGTAACTAGCATCACTGCGACTTTGGCATCTATTGGCGCGGCAGGAATACCTTCTGCAGGTCTAGTTACAATGATTATAGTATTGTCTGCTTTGAATATACCAGCAGATCAAATATCTCTGATTTATGCAGTTGATTGGTTTTTGTAACTAAATATACTTATTAAATTAAAATTAAAATAATTTTTACTTTCAATTTAGAGATAGATTCAGAACAATGATCAATGTTTGGGGAGATTCGATCGCTACTGGAGTTGTAGCTCATTTGAGTCGTGAGGAAGTTGCTGATTATGAAAAGGAACAAAGTTTAAAACAGAATAAAGCTATGAGCGCAATTAGTAAACAATCAAAAGATGTTATACAAGAAAATTTATTAAATGAAAAGGAAATATTGAACATTTAAACATAATTTAAAAATAAAAACTCAAAAAATCATCAAATTAGATAAATTGTATTTTCTTAGTAGTCCTAGCTATTTTCGACCATTGGTCAAATGAAACATATTGTGATATAATTCTGCTAATTCTTTGGTTGCAGCGCAATTTGATCAGATCTGTTAACATGGTAAAGATATCCTTTTATAATGGCTGTCCAAAAATTCATACAGGATAAAAATAATAAACCGATAATGGTGTAATAGTGAAATTTATAGGATAAATATTATAATTATTTATTAAAATTAGTATTTTTTTTAAACTATCTTTCAAAATTTATCCAGTCTGCCATTTTGATTGACCCCTTGATCTGTAAATTCCCCTTGTTATCTACGAAAATATCAACTTAGAGAAAACTAACAACTAAAACAAGCTCAATATTAAGATTTAAAATAAAATTCTTATTTCATTAAGATATACAATTAAAGATCAGACTCAATCATATATGAGTCATAGATCAATAGTTGTTCAATAAAAACATATTTTGACACCTAATTTGATTTTAGAAAATGGTCATTTTTTTGGTCATATCTTCTTGTAAACTAAACAGAAAAAAACTATAGCTCATTTTAACCATAAAAAAAATTCTCTCTATGATAAATTTTGAATAAATCTTTTAAACTAAATACGAATTTTAAAAACTAAAAAATAATATATTAAATCATCTAAATTTCACAATTATACCGTAAACCCTTGCAAGACAATGCGTGGGATAAGCGGAACTTATTTTCGAATTAATTTGATATTATAGTTTTTTGATTGATTCCGTTTGGTAAAATTCTAACTAACTTTAATTATGTAGAAAAAAATTTAAAAATTTAGCTCTAATCATTATATTTAATTGCGCACTTTTTTTTCAAAATCTTAATTTTTGACCCCGTATCATTATCTAGAATCGAATTTTTTTTAATAAAAGAACTATTTTTGATAATTGTTTTATTATTTTTCTTTTTCAATTTTTAACCCCGCACCATAATTAAAAACTTTAATTTTAAGCACCATATTATTTTATTTTTTTCACATTTTAATGCAGGTTATTGTTAGAATTTTCGGTTTTTAACCCTGCGTTATAGCAGGTTTTTTGAGTTTTAGCACCGCATCAAAACATGAAAAATCATACTTTTATGCGGTCATCACAAGTGGGCCGATTTTAACATGTGGTAGATGGTCACTTATGTGTGCACTACACCTAAGAATTCAAAATTTATCCCACACATTGTCTTGCAAGGGTTTACGTTATCATTATAGATTAATTATTTTTTCCCTAATTTTTGACCACCATTTTTGGCATTTTATTATCATCATAATAACTTTTTTATAAATATTAATAAAAATCGTATGCAAGATTTTTGCTTTGTTAAGTACAATAGAAAAATGTGAAAAATAGTTTTTATTAAAAAAAATTTGTTTTATTTTTCTTGATTAATTAATTAAAAAAATAAATTTTATTCAAAAATCTCGTCTTGCTCAGCATTCTTAGTGTAAAATATATGATGAGCAAACTTGTTCGCTAAGTATGTTACAACAAATGCCAAAACAAGGGACACAATACCAAGACTTAGAGTCAAACCAGCAATACTGGGTCTAGCGAACATGAATATTCTCATCTGAACATCAACACCATTCCATGAAGATTCAGTCCAAGCCGAGAACTGATCTGTATTAACTAGAATACCCTCATCAAATTTATCAAAAGCTGGCGAAACACTTGATGACGCAAAAATAGATGATGCTACACATACAGAATTGTTGACATAATAAAAATTCCTAATTGATATATGATTATCTTTTTCATATTTTTTAACTTTTTCAGAATCTTTCGAGCATTCATCCTCACTCAAAGATTCAAGGTCCAAATTACGTGTAAAGTATCTTAAAAGCATGGTGCTCAACCATTTACCACTTATTGGATTATCATCCACTCCTGTATAAAAGCTTAATGCTCCCTTTGGCAAATCATTATCCAAAAGGGATAAATAACTTGTCCATTGTGACTTGGTCATTATATCTTGAAAAAATTTACAGCTTGAATTCTTGTAAAAGCAATAAACCAATCTATTCAATGTGCTCAAGCTAACTTGATCACTTAGTTCAGTTTGTGCCGGGTTATATAAGGAAAAAATTGTTTTAGCAATGGCTGTGGTTAAAGCTTGTAGTCTTTCGGAAAATTTGGTGGTATAATTTACAGCTTCTTCTTCAGTAATGTTATTCGGAAAAGTGATATTCATATTCTCTGGCGTGTCAAAAACACTATGATAGAAATTTGAATTAAATTCTGTATCAAAATCGCCAAGCGAAACGCCACCAATCAATATGTCATTACGTAAAAATGATTGTATTGAAGATGGTGGGAGCTGTTGGTTTACATTTTTAATAGGCTTAATATTATTAGAATATTCTTAAAGAAAATAAATAGCAAATTTAATTTCTTATTTTAATACAATCTTAAATTACTATTTAATTTTTCAGTCAGCTCATTTATAGTCTTTCTCACATTTTGGTCTTTACCATAACTGATCGGATCTTTGTGAATATACAAATTTTCATTTTGATCCAAACCAATTGATCCTAGTTGATTGAGCTCAATAATTGAACTAATGTTATTTTTTTCTAAATAAAAATAAATTTTAAACATATTTTTTTAATTTTTTATTACTTAGAACAAATGTTTCATCATGATCTTGACCATAATTGACGCTAATTTCTGGAAAAGTGTCTTTGGACAAATCATTGGCAAATCTAGACGAACCACCATAATCAAAAGCTTCATTATCAAAAAGAACCAACAAAATGCTACTATAATTCATTTGGCTGCGTTGCTTTGCCAAAAGTTCAGCAATACCAAAAAGACCAATCAATGAACTAATGGGCTCATTTGCCGCTGGTGTGTAATACTCGTACAAAGTAAATGCATCTAACCGGGAAGATAAGATAATTGTGGGTAAGCTGTTGGATGGTCTCTGACTCAAAAAAGTAAAATAATTTGAACCACCCAGAGGATCACAAAAAGAAGAGCTTTCCAGAGTGTGCATTATATTTGACCTTCGGGTGCAAACTGTGCTACTCACAGCTCCGGTCATTTGAAGACCCAACTGCATACCACATAACGACTCACTAGATTTTATGCTAAATGAGTCCGAAACATATTTTTCAAAGATATATTGGTTAAATTTTTCATAGCATTCATCGATTACACTTTTTATCTCATTTAAATCGTAGATTAAGTAAAATGGTATATTAAAGTTTTCAAGTGCAAAACTTGAGCCAGATGGGTTCCAGCCGATAGGTCCATATGTCTTGTTAGTAGAATACAGGCTAAATTTTGAATTAGGACTTTTTGAGTCATCTGAAAAGTTTGAGCCAGAAATTGTAGAGTTGGAAAAGTATTCTGGATTAGAGATCAATACAATGCCTTGGATACGTGATCTTTCCGCATCATTTTGGTGTAGTTGAACTATTTGGGAAAAAAAGTTTTGAAATGTCACAATCACTAGATGTGGAATGTCTAATTTGTTCAAATTTTCAAGTCGATCATACTCGGTTTTGTCGCGTACAGTGTAAACAATACCCTCATATGAAGAGTAATCTAGCTTTCCGCAACCAATTTGATGGGTTGTGTTAAATCGACGAATGCATGGTATTGTGTTTAGAAGATTAATGTAAGTTCTTTCCTTGTTCAAGTCTGAAACCACTGTTCCCAGAAGCATGGAAAGCAGCACAATTAACAAATTCATTATCGAGTCTAATAGTTTTTGGACTTGGGTTATTAAAATTAATATGTCGCTTATTATTTAAATAAAGTCATCATTTTTTATGCTATTTTTTTGATTAGGATTTTTTGTGATAATTTTTACTCTTCTAAGCGAAATAATTTTAACTAATTTTCAAATTTTTATATGGATTTTTCTGTCATAATATTTGATTTTAAAAATTAAAACAATAATAAAATTATTTTTTTTTGTGAAATATTAATTATTGTTCTATGTAATTTTAATAAAGAAACTACTCAGTAAGCTGAAATATCTAAACCAAAATTCTCTTTTTACCAGATGCACACAATTGTCTTTTCCATTTTTATTTTTAAAATGGTTCCAAGTTTTGTTTCGGTAAAAAAAATTACTATCTGATTTCTGTTCTTGATAAAAAGGTTGAAAATATTCGAATTCAATTATAATATTTTTTTAATTGTAGATTTAATTTTAAAAATTTAATTAAACAATTTTTTAATTTTCATTTACAAAGTCAATTCGAATCGATTAAAAAGCTGTAGGGTAAATCTATTAATTTTTATTATTAATTGTATTCTAATTTCTTGCCAAGTCTAGCAATTCTTGTTCTGGTAAATGTCAAGAGCAGACAATCAGCTTTGAGGCTCTTTTGACTTATTGCTAGTAAACTTTTTCTTAATATCAATTAAAATAGTTGCTTAGTTAAATTTTAAGAGTATGATAAACTATTTTCTTATGCTTATTTTTAATAAATCAATTAAATCAAAACCATTTTTAAATAGACATATTTTGGTACGACACAAAAAATGTCTTTTTTTTTAAATTATATATTTAAAGAAAAATTCAAATTCTTTTTAGATTTATATTTTTTATTTTTAAGAGCCTGGAATACCAGGTTATTAATAAATTTTCATAAGCTATTTATGAAGAGTTTATTTAGAGATCGTATAAAAAATCAGGTATTCTCTTTGAAAAAAAGTTACCAAAATACACTTTAATTTAACTAAATATAATGGCAAAGACACTCTAAAATATATTTTTGCTTAAATCTTGAAAAAAAAATTCAAAACTTTATGAATTTGCAGCATAATTGCATTTAAAAAAAATTCATAAAATCAGAACACAAGCCAAATTTATATACTCCCTGAAAATATCACACCCATACTCCTTGGAACTCTATTTAAACCAAAATTTTAATAATTTCTAGTTTTATTTAGTTAAAAACTCTTTTTTAAAAATGCAAAACGGATACAATACAGACAAGGGTCCAAAACCAGAAAAAGGTTCATTTTTATCTTTCGATCATTTGACTTTTACGGTAGGCAACGCCAAACAAGCCGCTGGATGGTATTGTACTCGCTTCGGCTTCAAACATTTTCTGTATCAAGGCCTTGAAACTGGTCAAAGAAATGTAGTTAAACATGTTGTTAGAAAGAATGATATAATTTTTGTTTTTCAATCTGCTTTGAATCCAAACAATAAAGAATTGGGTGATATGCTTACCATCCACGGGGATCACGTGAAAGACATAGCTTTCTCGGTTGTTGATTTGGATGGAATAGTTTCAAAAGCAAAAGAAAGTGGAGCTGTTGTTGTCAAAGATATATGGGAGGAAAAAGACGAAAATGGATCAGTTAGAATGGCTACAGTTAAAACTGTAAATTTGACCAAGGAGATTAAATTTTTTTTTTAATTAAAATTTCTAGTATGGTGATGTGACCCATACACTTGTTGAAAGAGGAAATTATAAAGGCCAATTTCTGCCTGGGTTCAAACCTCACTTTTTCGCAGACCCTTTAGATTCTTTGCTGTAACTTTTTGAAATAAATGGTCAATTAATTTAAAAATTAATTCTTAAGTCCGGATCCTGAATTATTGTTCATTGATCACATCGTTGGCAATCAACCAGATGATGCCATGCTCCCAGCGACCCAATGGTATGAGAAAGTGCTTCAATTCCATCGTTTCTGGTCAGTTGATGACAGTATAATTCATACTGAGTTTTCTTCTTTGAGATCGATTGTAGTCACCAATTATGACGAGACAATTAAAATGCCAATCAATGAACCAGCTCCAGGAAAACGGAAATCTCAAATCCAAGTACTATCAAACTCTACAAAAAAGTAAAACTAATTAATATTAATTTTTCAAGGAGTATGTTGATTATAATGGAGGTGCAGGTGTCCAGCACATAGCTCTTAGGTCAAATGATATAATTCGATCAATTGAAAATTTGAGGGCACGTGGTCTAGAATTTTTGAAAGCTCCTTCGACTTATTATGACCATTTGAGAGAAAAACTAAAAGGATCCAAAGTAAAAATTCTGGAAGACTTGAGCATGGTAATTTGGTAACTAATAAATATTCAAATAAAAGTGTTTTTTTTAACAAGCTTCAAAAACACAATATTTTGGTTGATTTTGATGATAATGGATATTTGTTGCAGATATTCAGTAGACCGGTGCAAGATAGACCTACTTTGTTTATAGAGATAATACAACGAAATAATCACAATGTATAATTTAAGATTGAAAAATTATTAAAAATTTTTAGTTGAATTTTTCTTTATAAAAGGGTTTTGGTGCTGGAAATTTCAAAACTCTATTTGAATCAATTGAAACAGAACAAGCTGAAAGAGGAAACCTTTAATTTTTTATTTTATTAAAAATAATTTTAGTTAATAAATTTTTTTAGTTTATTTATTTATGTTTTTTGTTTGAATGATATATTAAATCGATTTCGATCTCTAAAACCTAAAAAAATTGCCGGTGAAATTGACAATTAATTTTTTTTTCAATTTATCTCCGAGAAAGCTCATATACCCAAAATTCGTAAGTTTTTACCCCAATTTTATTAGGATAACCACAAAAAATAAAGAAATAAATATCTGGAACCAATTTGAAATTTTTTTTTACTTGTATCATTACATTTTTTAATCTTTTCCACATTTGTTTGGACAAGCTTTTGTCTTCAATTTTATCGTATTTTACATTTGTTAATTTAAATATAAAACATAAAATCAATTTATTTTTTGTAAAAAATTTTTTATTTATAACTATCTTTTTGTTTTTAGTATAAAACTCTCATAATTTAATATTTTTTGCAAAAGTTAGAATAATTTTCTGCTCAAAAGCTAAATTTGGTTGACTGATTAAAATCGAAAATTTTAACCCTCAAATTACAATCGACTTAAAAAGGATATATAAAAAGAATTTTATAATTTAGTTTCACTAAGCATCATCATTTGTTTTATAATGTTAAAATTTATTATTTGATTTATTTTCCCTTTTTTTGCTAAATTCCTTAATTTATCTATTTTTTAAAATAATTGTTTAAAAAATTGGAATGCTTTTTTTAATTTATGGTTAAATGCCTGAACTATTCATCAAATAGAATCCGAAACAATTTTAAGAAGATTTTTTACTAAAACAAATTACTTATTTTCAAATTAAAATTATCCATGGAAACAGCAATTTTTGCTTAAAGAACGAACTTTGCAATTCGATAGTAAAATACCATCAAATACAAAAGAGGCTAGAATTAAGATTGGTATATTTTTTTTTTTGACATCTTTTATCAATAAATTTAGATAAATACAAATCGAGTTTATAATTCAATTTCTCTCAAGCAGTTTTAAAATTAACTTTTCATTAGATCTCAAGAAATAAAGTATCTTTATATATTTTGATTTTTAGAAATTATTTTTATTTTTAAATAAGCTTGCGTGGTTAAATTTTCGCATCAAGAGTTTTGAAAATGAATTTAAGTAAAATTTGATACTTTATTTTTAATTTATTAATATATAAAAATAGAAATATATTAAAGTAGAATTTTTCCAATAGCAGACTTGAATTTAAAATTATAGTTAAATTGATTGAATTTTTATCAAAAAAAGCACCAACTTGGCTCATTATAATTCAACTATTTAACACATTTTTTTCTAATTTAAATTCTAGTATGGCAACATAGAAATTAGACGAAAATAATTTTGATGCACTAGTTATCTATTTTACACTTGTCAATTAAGTTAAATTCAAGTTGAGATTTTGTACAAATAATTTCATTTATAGTCATTTAATATTAAAAATTATAATTTTTTTCAACAAAAATGAATAAAATATTTTAATTTAAGTGAATGTAAATTATAAATTTATCTGGGTCTAAAAAGATAAAAGTCATTTGGATTTAGCAAACCATGCTATTGTTTTACATAGACTTTAAAATTTTTTAAATTAAAAACCAATTAGTTTAATGAAATTATTATTGAATGAAGATTCTGATGATATAAATAAAGAAATGAGCAATAAAAATCCGATGTCTAGTTTGAAAAATTTGTTCCCAACAAAATTGAGCTTTGTTGTTTTCATTGCCTACATGGCTTTGTTCATTAACCAAGGTAATTTAAAGAAATATTGTGTTATCATTCCTAATCAATATTAATAGGCTTATTGGTTACTGCTAGTAAAAACAAAGATAACAAATTCAACTATAATCCCATTACTGTGGTACTATTGACTGAATTTCTTAAACTAGTCTTTTCCAGTGCAGCTTATTTAAAAGAGTATAGTTCCTCATATTTTTATTCTATAAAATGATATAATATTTTTAATTTTTTAAAGCAATTCCTTGATAACAATGTGGAGGGAATTGTCAAAAAATCAAAAAAGTAATTTAAATTAAATCTCTTAATTTTTGTTTAATTTTAATTTAAAAAAGTTTTTATGAAATATTTTGTTCCAAGTTTTTTATATTGTTTGTATAACAACCTTACTTTTGTAAATTTGAGCTCATATGATCCGACTACTTATTTTCTACTTCTACAATTTCGAGTAGTTGTTACCGGAATTGTATTTCAAATTTTGTTTTCCAAACGACTCAGCCAAATCCAATGGTGGTCACTAATTTTGCTCACAATGGGTTGTATAATAAAACAAATAAGCTACTCACAGTCATCTAGTACCATCAAAGAAATGGACTTGGGGGATTATGTAAACACAAGTTTGATTTTAATTCTGGTTCAAGTATTTTCTTCATGTTTTGCCGGGGTTTATAACGAATATATTCTTAAAGAAAAAGATAACAATGTGGACATAATGTTACAAAATGTGTTTATGTACATTGATTCAATAATATGCAATGTGCTTTTATTGTGTATTTATGTACCAAATGATGGCAGTCGAGGAGGTCTTATAGAGGCTTTTTCACTCGAGTCCCTCAGCCAAGTATTTTACTTTAAAGTTGTTCTGATAATGATAAACAATGCGGCAATTGGAATTGTCACAAGCTTTTTTTTAAAAAACCTTAACTCAATTCTGAAAACGTTTGCCAGCGCCCTTGAGTTGATGTTTACGGGTGTTTTATCGTGGATAATATTCGGCATACCTTTGGATATATCTACTGTTGTAGCAATTGGTATTGTTTCTCTTGCCACATGGCTTTATTCCAAGAATCCAGTCCAAAATCCACCACAAAATAGTCAAAATTATCCTTCAAATGAAAAAACTAAAAGTTCTTTAGAAACTAATGTTTAGTTGTAATTTCTGATTATTAAATATCAGAAAAAATAGTTTATTTAATTTAAATTTTGATATTTTGTTTTGAATAAAATCATATCATGCAATTATTGTTTGTTTAGAAAAAAATTTAATAATTTTATGATAACAGGATTATAAAAGTATGGTTTAAAAATTCTAGTTATTAATTTTTTTGTAATTTATTTCTTAAATTAAAAATAAATAAAATAATAAAATTGTTTTCCAAGGTTTAAATTTAGAAAATATAGAGATTCAACATTTAGCTTATTATTAATTATTTTAACAAAAATCTGAACCAAAAAATATTTCCACCAAATTAAAGATAAACAAAATTAATCAAAATAATTTTTATTTAATCAAACAAAGTAGTGATGATTTAATTGCTAATTTAATAATAACATTTATGACAGAACAGCTTCAAGGAAATCATCTTAGGCTAAAAGTATGAATCGAACATTGTCATAATAAGGATGCCTTGTCAAGGACTTGTTAGACGTCATCTAGAATTTTCCATAATCTAATGGTGTCTATATCTTGAGTTATCAAGCTTAATAGACCTGATTAAAATTCAGCCTGAGAAGAAATCTAATTTAAATAACCAGAATGCCAAGTTGTTAAATTTGATTTGGTTTGGTTTTTAATTTCAGAAGAGATAGTAAATTTATTAATTGTTAAAAAAAATGAAAAATAGCACGCAAATAAATAATTTTCCAATTAACTGAGAGACTAATATTTGGAAATATCTGGATCAGCCTACTAACAGATAGTTAATTGTTTTTGGAAACAAATTAGAAATCAATGAGATTTAGAAAAAAATAGAAATAGAACAAAATTAAAATATTAAAAATAATAAATAGTCTGAAAATTATTATTTGTCTTTCTTTTTTTAGATTTAAATTTATCTATTTAATGTATCAAACTTTTTAATTTAAAAAATACAATCAAGAATAAAAATCAATGGTATATAAACAAAAATATTTTTAATGCTTTAGATAAAATTTATATTTCGGATATTGATAGTTTGATTTAAATAATTTTATTAGTATAAATTTTAATATTTGTTAACAAAAAATAAAAAGCCATAAAACTCAAATCAAAAATTCTTTATTGTTACATAAGTGTTTATTTTTATCTTTTAATATTGGCATATCAAATTTGTTTTTGATTCCTAAATAGAAAATTTCATCGATCAATTTCGCTTATTGATAATGTTCTATATTTTGATGTTTTTGTTTATCTATTGATTTTTGTTCGGTAGGTAGCAAAATAATTCATTTGTAATATTTTTAAATCTGAAAATCAACATTATATTGGTAAGAGTTATAAAATAATAATTCTATGATGAAAAAAGTCTTTTATTTTTTTTTAAATCTAACTTAATTTGACTAATAAATCAGAAATGGTCGTTTTATTTTAGTAATCAAATTTTACTTAAATAGGGCCAAATTATTTTTGAATGTGTACGCTGAATAATTTAATTTATAATTATTTCTAAAGAATAGACTCGAATTGTTTATTATTTTTTAAGAGCGCTTTATCAAATAGTTTACATACAAAGATTTTATCCAAGCTAGTCTACAACGTTAACTTTTTGCCAAAAAGTCATTAGCTACACATTAAAATCATATAAACATTTATGTTATAAAAAATGGCTATGATGATGTATTTTTCTAGTTCAAGATAATTTATAATAAAATCTTATTTGATCAAAAATCTTCTCAACAAATCTTCGTAATTAATTTAATCAGTTAGGGATTAAATTTCAAGAAATTTTATAAATTATTTCTTTTCATCTACCTGCGTAAATTTTTATACTAATTATAATATAAAAAAAATTATTTCAAACTTAGAGATGACTAAATTTTTTTAAAAAATCCAAAAATACGCTTAAGCTTCAAGAGTTTTAAAAAGCGTTTAACATTTTTTATTATATAACAATGAATTTAAAAAGCTGTTTTTGTTAAAGTATCAAAAAGATGAAAAACTTCAAAAAAATTTCATTTCATTCAGAATTATATTATTAAAATGTTTCCAAATTAAAAAAAAAGGTAAATTAAACCGACATTTCTAAATTTGATGATTTAGTGCACCTTTATGAACAATGATAATAAACATCTTGGAGAAAAAAACCTCCGATTAAAAAATTCAAAGGTGTATTTGCCAATCAATTGGTTTAGCTTAATGTTTTGAGTATTTCAGACTTGATATTTCACACACAGGATCAATTACCAAAATTTTTATTTCTTTAAGCCTATTAATTTTGTTTTCAGACAAAACACTTTAATTAATTACATCCTCATTTGGAAAAAGTTATTCGTCATTGCATTTATTATAGATAAATCTGTTGTTCTAAACCCAAGGGCTTAAAAAGTTTAGATAAGTTGAGAATTTTAGCATGAGTGTTTAAGAAAACGCTTCATTCTAAGCGAATTATTCAGCTCTTGGCAAAAATATTCAAGCAGTTGTCTTAAAAAATTCAGTTTTATGGAATATCAAGGTTTATTATCGATTGAATTCCAATCGAATTCTGATAAGATATGATGCTGCAAATATGTGTTAGGATTCGAAAAGGTAAAGTAATTTGGTTCGAGCCAAATTAGTGATTAGAATATCAATTGCCTCAATGATCTATTTGGTAATGAAGAATTTTTTAATTTTTATAAACAAGTAATTCTATTTTTCGCTTGAAGTATTACAAAATGCCTCAAGTTTAATTTTCTGTTTTCGAAAACCTTCAGCCTATAGTTATCTATTATTGAAAATTTTATTTTATTTTATTTGATATGGTTTAAGTCATTAAAAAAAACAATCTAATTCTGGAACTATTTATTTGAAAAATTTTAAACGAGATAACTAATTAACTATTTAAATTTAGGAATTTAAAAAAAATTGTTTACTTTTCATATTTAAACCATTTTATTTAATAATTAAAAATCATAGAACCCTAGAAAAAAATGGCCTTAATTTGAGAGACAAAAAGATTATTTAGCAATGTTAAAGATCTTGTCCAAATTTGGTTACGTTTGTTGTCTAGGAGCAAATTGACTTTCCATGAAGAGGATGATCTACAAATAAGCTTGTTTTGAGCTTTAGAAATAAAACTTTTTTCAAATCTTTTATAATAAAATTATTCGACGGATTTACAATATTTAGATTTTGCTTCGACACAATTAAATGTTTAATTAAGCTTAAATTTTTTACATATAGATATATTTAGATAACTGTTATTTAAGCTATATATATTTCGCTTAACCAATTTTGCCAAAATCAAAAATTTCGCCTTTTACAAAATTTCATTATGCACAGATAATAGAACTAAATAAGGAATAAAAAAATAAAGCATAAAGTTTATATAAAGATTAGTATATAAATAAGTTTTTTTCCATTTTTTTCACTGGATGAGTGAAATTAAAAATATTCATTTTTTTTAATTATTTGCTTTATATTTTTGAGAATATTTTCAAGAAGAATTAATAATTAGAATTATTTTTTATTATCTAATTTAAGTACAAGTAAATAAAGAAGAAAAAGATAAGAAAATTCAATTATTTAACAGTATTTTATCTAAATCAATCAAAAGATAAAACATATTGAATTTATATAAAAATCCAGCCGATTAAATTTGAAGATTTTGAATAAAATACTAAATTTTCTTTAAATTCAGTTTATTTTTACAAATAAAAGTATATTTATTAAAGTTTAAGAAATTTTTGTTATTTAGGAAAGTGGAAATCATTGAAAAAAAATTGAAGAAATAAGTAATTTAAGAGAATTAATTAATTTGTTTTTTTTTTTTAGATTTTCAATTATTAACCTACAGTTTTTGAGGTCTTTAGAAAACTTGAAGTTTTTATAGTTAAAGATTTAAGTTGACTTTAAGTTTCATTACAAAAAAGCGGTCAAATAAATATAAATTATATAAAATGACATAATATGAGAATTTAAATCAATTTATTTTAGTTCAAATGAATATTTGCTACAAAAATTATTATAGAAAATTAAACATATTTGGATGCTCAGTAGCCAATTTCCACTTAATCAGTTAAGGGAAACTTTTGCCTCTAAATATAAATAATTTATTTCTAATATTGATTAACAAAGATTTTTCAATAAGAAATTTAAGAACTTAAGATATTTATATACATATATATTTTTTTATTTAATAACCTTAAACTGGACTAAAAGAAATTATTGATTTTTGTTTTTGGTAAACAATTTCTATATTTTTTTGCCAAATATTTGTGTTATATAAGTTCCATTTTATGGTTAATTTATAATTTAATAGTAATTTTGACAGTTAAATTTTCAATATAAAGTATAAATAATGATTAATATTTGGATTTAATGATACTGAATATTTTTAAACGATCTTTTTGTTTGCCTATTTGAGCCATTAGAAAAAGTCGACTCAAGCTCTATGAAATTGTTTTCAAATCAGGCAATTAAAAATACCTTTTTGCCTATTATTTATTTAAGAATAAAAACAAATAAGCTTTAGCTATTTTTATACCATCTTGACATTCCGAATAACTTTTTGGTAGCTTAAATCGGAAACCATTGAAAACACCATAAAACCACCAAGGCTCAAGTCTAAATACTAATCCAATTGTTTTCGTGGCAAAATAAACTTTACTCTTAAAAATTAATTCAAATAAAATAAAAATGATTTTCCAGCGAAATGATTAAAGAAAAATTAAAGTTCATGTTCTTTTATTAGAAGGAAATAATTATTTTTAATAGTTTAATGATAGAACATAAAAACCGAATAATTTAAAAAATTGTTTATTTAAATTTATTTGTTTAATTTTTGTGGAGACTCTTAAAAAAATAGGCAAAAAATTAAGCCCAAAAGTTGTAAACCTTCGCTACAAACTGCTCCAAAACCAACTCATTTGGCTATAAGTTTACCGAACCTTAAATAATCATGTGTTTGTTTAAACAATTAAGTGTAAAAAAGATTATAAAACTAAGCTCGGTCAATGGGCTATTTGAGTTCACATGCGGACGAGTACTCGCCAGCTACAAGCCAACTACGAACCAAATATTCATTTACCATGAGAATTCTAACACTAACAAGAGTTTAAACGTGCTCCGGTCGATTGAGCGAATAAAGCCCCTTTTAATCACTACAAACAACTAACCTAGTCTATTCATAGAAAAACTTATCATGATCATAAACAAAATTATAATTCGAAACTAATCTAAAGACAACATAAATAGACTCAGGTCTATCTTCATTTAGAAATATACATAAAATATATAATAAACATAGACTTAATTCAATGCTATAGTCGAGAGAAAAAGAGAGAGAAATGGAGAGAAAATGAGAACAAATTCATAATTTTTAATCTATATACACACAAAATAAACTTTGATTGAAATCAAACACGATCCATTGTAAATTTCAAATGGTCAGATGGACAACAACGGGCCCTATCTGTTCTCTTTGTTGCCATTTCGTGCACAATAAAGCAATCTATTAGTCACCTATGCCTAAGCCACCTTTTTATTTTATTTTATTATTTCTTTTTCTTTAGATAAAATGTAATATTAATTATAATTGCTTCTAAATATATAAAATTAAATTAAATATCAGTCAAATTAAAAAAAAAAAAAAAAAAATTTATATAAAAAAAATTTTTTTTGTTATTACGAAATATGCTTGCGAGAAATGCGGACAGTATTGAGCGGTTCGTGCTGTCGAGCGATGAGGACGACCCGTCCATGAATAAATTCAGCACCGAGAGCCTGCTGGACACTCTTATCGTGCTCTATGACGAATGCTTGAACTTGGCTCCGAGACGAGACAAGCAAATAAATAGCTTTCTGGACTATGCCAAACAGTATGTTGACAAATTGAGGCAATTGCGTCTCACTCGGAACCATTTTGACATCATAAAAGTAATTGGTCGTGGCGCGTTTGGCGAGGTGGCCTTTGTTCGCATGAAAAACACAGATGACATTTATGCCATGAAAATTTTGAACAAGTGGGAAATTCTGAAGAGGGCAGAAGTACGAATTTGAATATAAAATTTTTTATTTTAATAAATTTTTAATAACAATAATAAAAAAAAAAATGATTTTTTTTAATAGTTAATTTTGTTTTAAGACAGCATGCTACCGGGAAGAGAGAGATGTGTTGGTAAAAGGCAATCCTCTGTGGATAACCAAATTGCACTATGCTTTTCAGGACAACGACAATCTGTATTTGGTAATGGACTATTATTGCGGTGGCGACTTGCTCACCCTGCTTTCCAAATTCGACCGCTTGCCCGAGGACATGGCCAAATTTTACCTGGCCGAGACCGTGTTGGCCATCGACTCGCTGCACAAACTTGGCTATGTGCATAGAGACATTAAGCCAGACAACATTTTGTTGGATGTTAATGGCCATATTCGTCTGGCTGATTTTGGTTCGTGTTTAAAAATGTTTCCAGATGGCACTGTGCAGTCCAATGTCGCAGTGGGCACGCCTGACTACATTTCGCCTGAGATACTTCGCGCCATGGAGGAAAACCAGGGCCGATACGGTCCTGAGTGCGACTGGTGGAGCTTGGGAATTGTCATGTACGAGATGCTTTACGGTGAGACGCCTTTTTACGCCGAGTCATTGGTCGATACTTATGGCAAAATAATGAACCATGAGAACAAATTTTCGATACCAAAGGACGATGATCCCGAGTATGCGCCGGTGAGTGAAGGCGCCAAAAGTCTCCTAAAACAACTTATCTGCAACAATGATAAGCGTTTGGGAAAAAATGGTCTGGACGATTTTAAGAATCATCAATTTTTCCAAGGAATCGATTGGGACAATATTCGAAACATTACACCACCGTACATACCTGAAGTTAGCAGTCCATACGACACCTCAAATTTTGATACCGAAGATGAGATAAAACTCAAGGTAAAAAAATAAACTATTAATTTTCACAATTTATTTTATTTTTTGCGCAGATTAGTAAACGTCCTCAGGTGATTCTTTTTTTAATGAAAGTTTTTTTTCTGCATTATAAAATATTCAGAACCCTGTTTTTGCCTGAACCCATTAATGACCGCACTAACTGTTTATTTAGATTTTCTCTAATTAATTTTAGTTCATTTAAAGCAAAGTTTTTGGTTAAAGTTAGCATTGTTTTCAAAAAAATATTTTTTAATATTTTGAAAAAATTAATTAGATTAATAATTGATAATTGATCAATATTAAACATTTAAATTTAAGTTTAACTTTTATTTTTTTGTTTTTTAAGAAAATTAAACTTAACTGTAATTTAATGATTCAAATTATGTTTTTATCTTTTGAAAATTATTTGAAATTTATTTAATTAATTTTTAAGTTGTTCTTTAAAAACTATTTAGCGCTATTTTATTCTAAATACAAGCATTATTCTAATTTATTTTTAGTTTTCTTTTGGAACAATATATCAAAAAGATATGGTATCTTTTTTCTCAATAAATTTTAAAAAACTTTTTCACATTTAGAATTTATCAAAAATAACAGCATACTAAGAAAATGAAATTGCTTAAGTAATATCATATTCTGAAAGATAAGCTTTTATAGTTCTAAGATTTAATTTACCTATGATTAATATTTTTTCTTAATTATAGTGTTATTTAATCAATTTTTGAAAATAAGAATTTTCATAATTTACAGAATTTTTAAAATTCTTCCCTTTTTTTTTGCCTGTAAAGCTTAGATCTGATAAATAATAATACATGGCTAACAAATAATCATTTCATTTCTAAATAAAATTATCTAATTTTACTTATTAATTGGAAAAAAGAGTTTAAAGATGCTTCAATTTTTGTTTTTTTTCATACAGAAAATTTTTGGCTATATAACCTTAATTATTTGAGAAAAGTTAAAAAGTTGTTTATAAAAAAACTTGTATTTTAAATTAATTTTCTATCAAATCAAAATAAAATTTATTTAATTTATAACCAAAAAGAAAATTTAACTATTCGGCTCTGCGTTTGTTTAAAATTATGTGTCTCTGTATAATTTTTTTATTAAACTAATCTTGCTCAAATTTTAGGAAACACTTCCGCCGAACAAGAATGTTGCTTTTAAAGGTTACCATTTGCCATTCATTGGTTATACGTATACAAAAAATAGTATCCTAAACGACTGTCACTCTCTAATCGACTACATCAACTTTGACCAAATAAAAAATCGGTCAAATTATGGGTCCAAAACAGACGTAGCATCAATTACCATTACCAAAACGACTGAATCGATACAAATCGATTCAAATTCGGCTTCTTTAATCGCTGACTATGAGTCCAAAATTACAAATTTACAGTCCGAAAACCAAGAACTACTGACCAGATTCAAAGAAATCAAATCAATTGACCAAGTAAATGCGGACTCTGATTCCGAGTTGAGATCCAAGGTTTCTGAGCTCACCTGTCAACTAAATGAGATAAACAATTTGTACGATTCGCTAAAACAATCTGAAGTTGACGAACGAAACAAGAACAAAAACTTGGAACGAACTGTTCGGGCACTCAAGATTGAAAAAGACCAATTGACCATGCAGTTGGTTGACTTGAAAGACCGAGTGGACACTCAAGCCAAAGACTTGCAAGATGCTCAGCAGCAGCGAAAATTAGTTGTCCAAGAGTTTACTGATTTGAATGAAAAATTTAATGAGTTGAGATCTAAAAATGTTAAATTACAAAATGAAACAATGAACAAAGAAGATGAAATAATGGTTATTAGAAAAGAACTGGAAGACTCAAAGCATGATGGTGAGAAAAAAGATCGCCAAGTTGAGGAATTAAGGCTTAAATTGCAAAATTTAAACGAAGTTGTGGTCAATATGGAAAATGAAAAAATTGACTACATGAAGCAAATGTCGAATGAGCCAGCTTTGGAAAGCGCTAATCAGGATTCCAATTTAGCCGAATTAAATAACCAACTAAGTGTTGATTTAAATCTGGTTAAATCAAATCTGGATATTTGTGAAAACGAAATTAACCAACTTAAAGAAACCAACTCGAGTTTGGTAAACGAAATTCAAGCTTTGAAGGAGAAAAGTGTGGCTCAAATTAAAGAGAATAGTTTAAAATTTGAGGAACAGATTGAAGAAATTGTTCAGAATAAACACAAAGAGATAAATATTTTAAAAAATGAAATAAATAAACATCTTGAAGAAAATGAAAAGGTAAAGTTTATAA
The DNA here is from genome assembly GCA_016802295.1 of Brachionus rotundiformis. NCBI lineage: Eukaryota > Metazoa > Rotifera > Eurotatoria > Ploima > Brachionidae > Brachionus > Brachionus rotundiformis. Next base: position 6,131,251 of record JAESIW010000020.1, read on the forward strand.
AAATTTATTTTTATTTCGATTATGAGTTAGAACATAAAAAATGAGCAGACTTTTTATAATTATATTAAATAAAAAAAAAAATAATTTTAATATTTTTCTTTGTTAAATATATAAAAAGCTTAACTGGTCAAGAAAGATTAATATTTAAGTAATTAGTTTTATAATCAAATAAGTTTAAATTTTATTTTAATCATAAAACTTAAATTAAAAACGAAACTGTATTTAGAATTTGGTGATTTCGAGGGTAGAGATTTGAACAAAAATTTTAGATAACAAATCATTTTAAATATTTTAATAAATATTAATCGATCATTTGTTGTTGACATAACATTTTAGATATTTGTATTTTATTCTAAAATTTAATTTAAATAATATAAATGAAAATTATTTATTTTGTCAAAAATGTTTTCTTAAAGAGTTTGTTTTGTAGTTAAAAAAAAGAACTTTTAAACCAGCTATACTTGATGGTTAAATTGACATTTAAAAATATATTAGGACTATTAGACTAATTTATTTGAACAAAAAAAATACTATCAATAAATATTACTTTATTAATTTCTATATATTTTAAAAAGAAAAAAATATTTTGTTTATCACGATATCGTTTATGTGTTTCCTATTGTCGAAATTCTTTAAAAGTAATTTAAATTGTTTGTTTTAAGCTTAACAATATGATAAACCGACTTCAATTGGAAAAGCATTCACTAGAAGAAGAAATGAACCAATTTAACGAGACCAAACAAGCAATGAACAAATACGACCTTCAAATGAACGAAATACTGACCATGCTAAATGACGAGAAAACAGTGCGTGGTCATCTGCGCTCGCTGGCTTCGAAACTAATCGAAGAAGTAGACAACCTAAAAATGCAAACAACTGGCGTTAATGGTCAAGTGGGCAATCCACCCGGTTGGAAGAACCGGTGTTCGGAAAAACGCGACCGCTTCAATGTCCAAAGCCTTCAGGTGACCCTCAAAAAAGAGATCCAAGTAAAGCAACAATACGCCGAAGAGAACGCGGCTCTAAAGCAAGAGCTTGACCAAAAGCAGACCAAAATCCATGAGCTACAATCCCAAATAGACGAGCTCAAATCAGAGATAA
>JAESIW010000020.1:6132819-6172002 GCA_016802295.1 Brachionus rotundiformis
TGCAAACAACTGGCGTTAATGGTCAAGTGGGCAATCCACCCGGTTGGAAGAACCGGTGTTCGGAAAAACGCGACCGCTTCAATGTCCAAAGCCTTCAGGTGACCCTCAAAAAAGAGATTCAAGTAAAGCAACAATACGCCGAAGAGAACGCGGCTCTAAAGCAAGAGCTTGACCAGAAGCAGACCAAAATCCATGAGCTACAATCCCAAATAGAAGAGCTCAAATCAGAGATAACTAACTATAAGAATGAAATTAGTGATCTAAAAGACGAGGTCCTACTACACAAAAATAAAACAACCAATCTGGAACCTAAGCCAAATAGTATGACCAATTCTTTCTACTCAAATGAGACAATCAATGAGCCTAAGGTTAATCCGGATGAGAAAATTGATAGCCAAATTAACAACAGACAACGCAGCGTTTCGACCAATTCTTCATGCACTCACATATCTCATAGCGAACCGGTTCAGATAAGTGAGCACAAATTTGAGGTAATTTCGTTCCATACCATTGAACGATGTGAATACTGCCGTGGCATTATGTACGGCATTACAAGACAAGGCATTCGCTGCAAGAGAAAAGAATGCGGCTTCAAATGCCATCCAAAATGTAGACAAAATTTACCATCCAATTGTCCACTAACCATAAATCAACAAGTCAAATTGAAAGGTGTTGACTTCACTCGAGGTATGGGCACTCTGATGCAAGGTCACTTGAAAATTCCAAAAGCTGGCGGCGTCAAAAAAGGCTGGATCGAACATTACGTATTTTTGTCCGATGCCAGGCTTTTTGTGTGCCCACTAATTGACCAAAAGCCAAGTCCGAACCCGGTGCTAATAATTGATATACGCGATCCATTCTTTTGTGTAAACACTGTGTCCGAGTCTGATGTAATACACGCAAATAAGCGCGATTTGCCGTGTATTTTCATTACCAGTGTGACCAAGCTGAAAATGCCAACCAATAGGCAAAAATTTCTGTTCTGTGCCAAAGACGAAAAAGATCGCTCCAACTGGATAAGTCTTCTCAAAGAGCTCAATGAGCGTCTGGTACACGCAGCCAAACTATCTTCGGATCCCAATATTTCCAATTTTAACAAGATAGAGGCTCGAGAGATCTGCAATTCCAGCAGTTTAAAAAATGTGAGCTCAGCTTGCTTGTTTGACAATGAGAGAATACTAATAGCCAGTGATGATGGTATTGAAAAAATTGACCTAAAAGCTGACACCATAATAAGTAAATTACATGATAAGAAAACATTTTCAATCGATCTGTGCAAAACAGCCAATTTAATAGTGGCCATCTCGGGCAAAAATCACCAAATATTTTTGTTCCCAACCATGGTCATTGAAACCATGAATCCTGATCCAGTAAAGCTAGAAGATACCAAAGGATGCAGCATGTTCTGTTTGGGCAAATTGACCTATAATGAGCAAACTTTGAGCTCTTCGTCCACTGCCACATCGAGCTCTGTTTCATCATCCAGTTCCTATTCTTCCAATGTAAACGCGCTGTTGTGTGTAGCGGTCAAAAAGTCTGTTTTAATATTCGAAATCAGTTGTCTTTCGTCAAGACCAAAGTGTAAAAAATTGCGCGAAATTGAGCTCACCATGAATGTCCAGTCTATTCAGATAATCAACAATCAGCTGTGTATTGGCTTTCAGTCCGAGTTCGCGCTTTATTCTATTGCGCAAGAGAGTGCACCAATTGCTTTAAACCAGCCAGATAAAGATCCATCGCTTAATTTTCTAGCTGAGAACCCCATCAATGCACTCATGGCCGTTCAGATTACACCTGAAGAGTACCTTCTCGTTTTTGAGAGTAAGTCTACAAGAGTTTTTTTTACATCTACACATTAAGAGTGTAGCGATAGGGTTTTAGTTTGCAAGGGCCTATATTCACATAATTTAAATTTTAATCTTGATTGATTATTTTGATTAATTTTCCAAAAACTGAAATGAAAAAATACCACTTTTAAGCAGAAAAATTGTTTTAAATTATTAATTAAAATTTATCAAGCAAGTTAAAGCAACTTTGGTGATCTAGAGATCGAACCAAAAATCATGGACTTGGATCAAAAGCCACAAAAAATTTAAAATTATTTAATTATTCAGTTAACCAAATAAATAAAACTGATAGTAAATTTATTATACTAACTAATTAGTTAACTTTTCAAAATTTATTATTTATTCTTTTTATTTCAATTGATTTGGAGTCTTATGGACAGAAAAATAATAATAGTTCTGTTTTTATTAAGTTTGATCATAAGGTTAGTGCCTTTAACCAAAACTAATCGAAAACTTATAATGACCAGATCAAAACTTCATTTATTTAATTAAAATTAATTATTATTATTTAAATATTTTTGAGGAAATTTTCAGGCCAAACAGAACTGAACTTAATCCTTCTTTTCAGCCTACTATTTAGTTTACCTTTCAAAATTTATTCTATGTATTTCAGTTAGTTTAAAGCCTTTTGGACAGAAAAAATCATTTATAAGAAAGAAGGTTTTGTGAAATTGGTACAACAGAAGAGAATAAATTTTAAAAAAATCTAAAAATTTTGTTTCAAAAGATAATAAATGGTCCTCTAAATTAAGAATTTTGCAACATACAAAATTAGATCATTTGACAAAGTCTGCTTAAATGGAGTTAAAAAATCTTAAAAATACACTTTTCTTAAAAATAATATAATTTATTATATCTTTTCTACTGTTTCAAATTTCATAAAACCGGAAAGAGAAAGTAGAAAATATAATTATGAAAATCTATCTTGTTCAGAAAAGAAGATAAAGTTATTTAAAACATTATAAAATTTAATAGAATATATTAATAGAATACATTAAATAATTTAATTAAAGCTTCAAAAGTGAATTTTGAAAAAATATTTTTGTATATATTTCTAAATAAGAGAAAAATTTCAAAACATATTAGATTCAATATTTTTAAATAATTGAGCTCACCATTAATGATATTTAATTATTTAGTTATCTATATAAATAATACCATTGCATGTAGCCTACAATTTTGAACTCAATTAATACTTGAAAATTTTTACAAAATTGATGATTTAATTAAAAAATAATAAACAAATAATAAATATAAGAATTGATTGTTTTATTAAATTGTTTTATTTTTCCAAGATCTAGGAGTTTATGTAAATATCAATGGACGTCGAAGTCGGCTAGAAGAGATTATGTGGCCTAGTAAGCCATTGCATGTAGCCTACAAAGACCCGTACCTGATGTGCTTTTGCGAACGCGGAATAGATGTATTCAATGTAAATAAAGGAGAATGGATTCAAATTTTACAATTTTCAAAAGTAAAAAAAAACAAATTGATTAATTTTTTATTATCTATTCTTTTTAAGACAAAGCCTTTGGATCGTTCTGGTTGTTTATGCTTATCTGCTGAATCACAAGATTCTTCTAGTTTAATTTATTTTAAACTTTTTAATGAAGGTAAATTAATAATCATTAATTTCTAAATTAATCAAAAAAGCTAATGCTCAATAAATAGATGACATAATATCTATAGCACCTCGAAATCGGTCATTAATTAAGAGTAAATTTCGCAAAAGCTCTTTGAATCGTAATGAAGAAACATATCTTTCTTTGGCCAATACAACACTTGGCAATAACACTTTATTAAACCAAACAGGCAACCAAGGTTCGACTGCCTTGAATTATTCAAGTTCAAGCGCATCGACTTCTGGCAATTCTCGCAAATCGCTTATTTCCGCTCCGATTAATTTCCAACACATTCAGCACATTGGACCGAATGACGGAAAAACTCTCATCTCTTCTACAGACAGTTCTAATGGCCTGCCACCAATATCTGGCACAAGCCGGCTTATAAACATTTCTCTAAATGAAGCTAACTCGCTTAATCAAAATTATCATCCTCCGCCTAAAAAATCCCAATCTTCTAGTGGAATGAGACAGATAACCAAAAATGAAATTTCTGCTCCCACAAATTTCAGACACGTGGTTCGTGGTCTGGAAGAATTCGGTATTGCCAAAGACAATGTTTCTATAAAAGTACCATCGAGTCCCACGCTCAATAAACCCGGCATCTCGCCAACATCTGGTCATCAATTGCCCAACATACAAACACAAACAAAGTCCTCATCGCTTTCTTCGTCTTCTTCATCCTCATCGTCCATTTTACACTCACCCAATTCGCTAAATTCTTCTGTCAATACTACCAACCAAAATGGTAACACCAACAATAACGAAAGCTTGGCGCAATCGATTCCAAATACTTTAAAAACTAACTCGGTTTTGTACAATGGTAATTAATTTGTTCAGTTTAAATGCAGATGAACTTGAAAATAGACAAAGTGCTATAGATATTATTAATTATTAATTAAAAAAAAAATATTAATTTCAAGCTCATTTAATTAATATGAATTAGATTTTTTTTGATGAAAGTAATTTTTTGTTTATCGCTAGATAAAATATGGAAATTAGGTAAAAGAAAATATTTTGAACTTAAAAAACTTAAAGTTTTGCTTATAGATAGAAAATAGGAGTCTTTTAGTTCGAAGAATTTTTAATATTAAGTTATTTTATTATAAAAATTTGTTTAAGATTCGATAATTGGCAAAAATTCACATGGAAGTTCTGCCAACCGAAGTCACAGCAGCAGTGCATCTAATGCTTGAGAAGAAGCAAAGCAAACAATTTGGCTGAGATTTGGCCAAGAGAATATTTTGTTAAATTTAAGTTAATTAAAGACAACGAATTTTTATTATTATTTTTTTTCTAAAAAAACTTTATTTTAATGTAAAAATTTAAATTTAATCAAATTTGAACAATTATTTAAGAATCAAAATGTTTTGGATTCATTATTGTTTGTAAACCGTCTGATATTTCAGTTCAACAAAAATTTTGAATCCAAGATGTGTCACATAATGTAAAATATAGTTTGATGGTTAGTTTCTAAATCGAGTTTTCATTAAATATATATTTTTCTCTTGTTAAATAACCTAGTGATTACGTGTGAATGATTGATTGTCTTAAATTCTAGTTTTTCTTTTTTTTTATTTAGCTTTGTGATATTTATCAATTCGAAGTAAAAGATAATTCGAATAAAAAGTTAGAGCTTAAGAGTTTTTATTCGCTAAATCCTTCACTTTCTTTTTTTTATTATTTTTTTACTTAAAAGCTTTGATCATTTACACTTTAAATCAATTTAAAAATAAAATGATTTTTAAAAAAATTACATTAAATTTCATAATTCAAAATCAATGTGGAATCGAAGTGAATTCTTTAATAAAATTGAAATATTTTATTAATTATATTCATTTAATTGAAAAATAATAAAAAAAAATTCTTAAAATAAGATAAAATTCCTTAGGATTATAAATATAATATACTATCGTCTTTTAACTTTAATTTTTCACAGCTAAATAAATTTGTTTTTATCTTGCACAACATATCTAATACCTTAGAACAGTAATTAAAAAATTTTGAAATTAATTTCCTAAATACTAAGTTAATCTGAATATTTTTTTGACTTAAGCTTGATTTTTAATAATTAGAAAGTCTTTTAAGATTGGTCATATAACCTTCTACATACTGATTAAGTGTCATATAACTTAACGAGCAAAGACTCATGTTTTGATTATAACGACCATTAGAAAAAAATTAATTAAATAAATCTGTTGGCGGATCTATAAGCTTAGGCTGACTCTACTCCCTGGTCAAATTGGACCTTTCATACTAGTTATAATTTGTAACTAGTCTTGTTGCTGGAATTAGATTTAAACTTAACTCGTAGTTACTAGGCTGTATTTATAACGAATAGTTTATTGGAACTTCGAGACAATTTAGTAAATAGAATGATATTCAAAGGATATATAAGAAGGAAGATTCTGATTTGAAAATTTAATTTATTATATTTATAACTCAAGATTTGAGTTTAATAAAGTTTCTTAAACCAGTCTATTCTTTACAATGCCAAAGTCTAATTGCAGTCCTAAGCTAACCGCTAACAAATCTATGATTATAATTGAAAAATTGTAAAATTAAACTAAATGAAAGATAAAATCTAATCAGTCTCTCACCAAGGTTAAATTGAACCCAAAATTAAACTTTAAACCCCATTTTGCTTTTAAAAACTGATGGCCTGAAAAATTTATCAATTAATATTGTAAAGAAAAAATAGAGAATGGAGCTAAAAAAGACCAGAAATCAGCACTGAATTTGGTAGGTAGGCAAAACTCCAGATTATTGGTAAGATATCTACGTTATTAAACGTGAATTCATTTTTGATAACTTAACAACATTTTTTTAACAAAGCTAATTAAAAATAATCATCACAAACAACTAATAATATTTTTACCAGTTCTTCCCTGATTTCTCAAATTTACCTGTACTTTTTCCGGTGTCTTTGTCAGCTTTTGTGACATCTCCAACCAATTTGACCTCTTGAATTGGTTATTAGAGAAGAGGGCGATAAGGAATAGAAGTTAGTCCCCCGTTTGAACTACCTGCTATCTGATTTTATTAATTAAAAGTAATCGTTTATAAAGAAGATATTTTACCAATAATCTGGAGTTTTTGCTATCTACCAAATTCAGTGCTAATTTCTGGTCTTTTTTAGCTACATTCCTTTTATTTTCTTTACAATATAAATTAATAAGTTTTTCAGGCCATCAATTTTTATTATTTATTAATTAGTTTTGTTAAAAAAATGTTGTTAAGTAATTTTTAAATTTATTCTGAGTAAATGAATAGCTACCATGGCGGGACTAAATTCAGTTTCTCTTCAGTTGTCTAGTGCTGTAGCTTTTTATAATAATTGTGAAATTTTATAAAAAAATTTTGTTAAATATTTTTCAATAAAAAATTAAAAATTTGTAAATTATTGGTTTAAAAGCAAATGAAAAAAAAATTTTAATTGAGGCTTGTGATAAAATTTTAATATTTTGACAATAATTGGCTCTGGTTTTGCAAACAAATTATTAGTAATATATTTTTTATAAGTAACAAAAATAGGAATGCTAAAATTTAAATTTGAAAAATCATCAGGGAAAAATCTGAAATCAAATTTAAAAAACATTGAATCAAGACTTTAATATTTTATTGACTTAAATTTAATGCTAATAAGAGTGTTTTTTCTTAAAAAACTCCTTAGGGTTAAGAATTTAATTTACTAATGTTTGAGCTGAGTCTCTCTAGCTTACCTCTTCTAATATATCAGCCTTAAGGAGGCTGTTAATGACTAGGTCTCTGTTAGGATCTGACTTACTTATCTTATGTCTGAAACCTTTTGTTCGGGCCGATCCTTCCTTGGCCCAGATTCCGGGGCCATCTTTAATCTTATTGAAGAGAACTCTTTACCAAATTTCCTAGCACTTTTACTCGCCTAGTCAAATTAACCTGTGAATTTGTTATCCTGTTTATGGCAATGTTAATAGATATTATTTATTATTAGGCAAATGAACTAGCAAAAACATGTTTGCAATTGGGACCATTCAGTTTAACTGCAACTGGTAAAAATTTATTTTTTTTAATTTAAAAAAAAACTATTTCTCTGCTTCAATAAAAAATAATGATCTTAGAAAAAGATCATCATTCAATCGATGCATTCTTCACCGAAATAGTTAGGTAATTATTGGTAAAATGTAAGAAATACATACTTCTTTTATAAGTTATAAAACTTTTTAGTAAAAATTAAATGAGTATTAAAAAGATATTTATTAATTTATTCGAGATCCTATTAAGAAATTTTTTGCATTAACTTCAATTTTATTTGAAGTATAAAAATAGAAAGTTAAAAAATTATTTTATTTTGGATAATTTATTCATAGAAATTAAAAATTTAAGTAGGTGCAAAAAAGTAGTTAAGAATGCCTAGGACCATATCACGTTGAATGCACCGGTTCTCGTCCGATCACCGAAGTTAAGCAACGTCGAGCCCGGTTAGTACTTGGATGGGTGACCGCCTGGGAATACCGGGTGTTCTAGGCTTTCTTTTTGCTTCAATTTTTGTTCTTATTAATATCTTAATTTGTACCAAAAATAATTAATAAAAATAAATTTTTTTAGAGCCGTGCAAGGTTCTTCATATAACAGAAAAAATCAACATTAAAAGATGTTATAACGATTACGGTCTTTTTAATCAAGAAAAATCTAAATTTAATACTAACTGGACACATTTCAATTCAAATAATAGCACTAATAAATATTTAGCAAATTTTAATTACAAATCTTAATTAAAAAAATTATAAAAAAAACTTGAAACACTGACCATTTTTATAACATTAATTACAAACAGCTTATCAATGACTACAAGAATGTCGCGCTCAAATGGGGAAGGTTCAGTGGTCGGAATTTTTAAAAGAAAAGTTTTTGAGCTATTTTATGATGAAAACTAATCAAAAAAATAAAATTAATTCTTAAGAACTTTCTTGGGTTTATTCTTAAGTGGAGTACCTCAGGGTTCAGTGTTAGGTCCTTTGTTATTCGTTTTATTTATTAATGATATGCCATCAATGTTCAAATGTCTTTGCAGGCTATTCGCAGATGATACAAAATTAATTTCTGTGATCAAGAACCCATTAGATTTGATCAACCTTCAAAAAGACATAGACTAATTAAGCAAGTGGGCTAAGGATTGGCTAATGGAATTCAACGAAGATAAATGTAAAGCCATGATTATAAACAATAAACATTTAAGTGTCAACTTGTCATTGAACAGTAGAGCGCTAGGGAATGACTGATAATGAACGCGATCTTGGAATCGTGCTATGCTCGAATTTAAAATGGAGCCAGACAGCAACACTAGCAGCTAATAGGGCAACAATGTTATTGGGACAGTTGAGTAGAGCTTTTAATTGTTGGACAGTAAGCTCTTTTAAGAAACTTTATGTAGCGTTTGTTAGACCTCACCTGGAATACGCGATCGCAGCCTGGTGCCCTTATACAAAAAAAGACATCAAGATATTGGAAAAGGTTCAGGCGAGGGCAATCAAGCTTGTGAAGTCAATCTGTCACCTCAACTATGAAGAAAGGCTAAAGAAACTAGGCCTAACCACCCTAAAAGTGAGGAGAGAGAGAGAGGTGATCTTATCGAATATTTCAAAATTAGTAAAGGGTATAGCAAAGTTGACTGGCATAATCCGAATAAACTAATGAGTTCACTGTTTTCGGACGGCCCTGCTGGTAACATTCGAGTTCAAAAGCATAGACTGTTAAAGCAATACACAAAGATAAGTCATAGAGAGCATTATCAAAAAACAACTTTAAAAAAAAACTGGATGATTTTTTAGCGTCAGATAAACAATAATCAAACAAATCTTATTCTTTTTAGTTTATTAAATTGTTGTGTAATTCGTTTTAGCTACCATAGTGAGACTCTTAGTCTTGCTCTGCAGGTTAATGCCTGTTGTAGTTCATATTATTATTATTATTATTATTAAGAATCAACAAAATGCAAGCAAAATATAGAAGAATTTGAGAAGCAATTGATTAATATGATTGAAAGATATAAGATAAATTTTAAGGAGAATTTGGCATTAGGAAAAAAAATTCATTCAGTAAATAAAAATAAAACTTAAAAATATTTTTAATTATAAATAAATTTTAAAATAAAATAAAAAAAATAAAATTTAAATTATCTCTTTAATTTTTATTTGCCCGCAATACTTGATCATATTTGATAATTGAATATATAACCTGTTTATCCTATCTATATGGCATGCATGACGAAGTAATCCTCAGACCCGTCTGCATCATAATATTTGAAAGTTATGTTTAAGTAAAAAAATGTATCTAAATGAAAGAAAAGTTCTAGTTTAATTATTTTTTTAAATTATTTGGATAGAATAATTTATTTACTACAATGATTTTTTAAATTCTGAATATTATTTAGTACCAAAATAGTTTTTTTTTCTTTTTTAAATTCTAATAAAATTTTAATCTTAATTTATTATTAATAGTTATGAATCCAATTTTTCTTTTATTATCAATTATCAATTAAATTAAATAAGCAAAAATATACACGTCAACAGACAACAAAAGTTCTTAGATAGAAAATGACTTTAAAAAAATCAGGATATTTTTGCTCTAATTATTTTTAAATTTCATTTGATTAAGAAAATATCTTAGATTAAAAATAATAGCAAAATAATTTAGAATTTAAAAGTTTGAATTTTTTTTGGTATAAATTATTTAAAATATTCTGAATAAAATTGATGCATAAATTCAATGGAGCAGAAAAATAAATCCGAAGCCGATTTCTTGAATAAAAATTTAGATTATTTAGACGTCAAAGAAACTATGAGTTATTTTGGTCTAAAGTATAAGTATTGCTTAGGAAAAAATTTCAACAAATGTATTTCTAAAATCGAGGAATTTGATGATAATGAAAGACTTTTGATTTCATCTTTGGGCAGCAAAATGAAAATCTGAAGATTTAAATTTGACGAGCTAGATATTCCAGAAGAATATATCTATTTTATTTTAAACAGGAAGAAAGATATTATTTTAGCCATCGGTAAAAATAATATCGGGATTTATTTGGTTAATTCCAAATTATTTTATCCAATGTATTCTAAATTGAATCTAAGTTTTTTAGCTCTTATAGAGAACAGCTACATTATTCTATCTTCCTCAGTAGCAAATTTTATTGGAATTCAATATTGGGACAATTTTTTTCCAGGAAATATGTTAAATGTTAGGCATTTGATCGGACATAGTGATGGTGTTATTCGTCTGTGTGTTGTTGCTGATGATTATTTGCTAAGTGGATCTAAAGATGCCACTATAAAATATTGGAAAATATCAACACTTGAATGTATTAGAACTTTTGTTGGACATAGAGGTTTTGTCACCTCTCTAATGCTTTTGGGAGCTTCAAAAATATTTGCTAGTGGATCAGATGATACGAGTTTAAAATCGTGGAATCTAGAATTAGGAGAGTGCTTAAAAACTTTGATCGGTCATAAAAATGTAATTTATGATATTCAAGAGACTAGAAATAGAGAAATAATTAGTTTGGATAAGAATGGTATATTAAAATTTTGGAATATTGAAACAGGAGCATGTATGCTATCTCTTTCAAATGAATCAAATGACATTTGGTCGTGTTTTAGGATATTGAAATCAGGAAAATTGGTAACTGGTTCTCAAGCAGGCAAAATTCAAATCTGGTCAAATGAACCAATACTTTCCAATTATCAAGAAAAAAATTGCCATAAAAAACAAGGCTGTAACATTTTGACCAGGAAATAACCAGGAAATATGTTAGGCATTTGATCGGACATAGTGATGGTGTTATTCGTCTGTGTATTGTTGCTGATGATTATTTGCTAAGTGGATCTAAAGATGCCACTATAAAATATTGGAAAATATCAACACTTGAATGTATTAGAACTTTTGTTGGACATTGGACAAAAATTATGTTGGACAAAAATTATGGATAAAGCATTAATCTGTCAAGTCTTGGATCTCCCTATTATGGCCCAAAGTGCAAAAGGCTACTTATCATAAATGGTTATCAGTGCTCCTTCAGAAAAGTGCTTTTCGATAGGCACACTTAAAGTAGATAAAAATGGAACACTCAAACACAGTACAAGAACAACTTTGCTTAAAATCTTAGATAAATTTAAAAAAAGATTAAATTTTCAAAAAAAATTAATTATCTTTGTTTTTTTTAAAGTTATTAAATTATCTTTCTGAATAAACCAAAAACCAAACAGTTTTTTAGAGAGAGTACTGAATTATTATTTCATTTTTTTCAATTAAATATTCTAAAAATTACTCATTTTATTTTTTAGGTCCAAATAAAATGAGTAATTTTGATCAAATGAAATATTCAAAATCAAATGAATATTCAAAATTCTGAATTACAACAAAAGAGGCCCCAAAATTTTGATTTAAATTCAGATAAAAGTAAATTATTAAAAAAAATTTTTGAATTTTTAAAATCCTAAATATTTTTTATCAAAGCCGAGGACGTTCTTTTTTAGAAAAAAAACAGATTTAAACCACATTCTATGAATTTTTTAATAATAATTTTGATGATAATATGCTTAGTGTTTTCAATACTAAACTTGACATTTAAAAATGATTGATTAATTAATTATGAATTAAAACTTGGAGATGACCTAAGAATTAAATTTTTGAATTGTGTAAAATAATTTAATAAAAGTTTGAAATCCTGAAAAATATTTATTTAAGATTGCGTAGACAAAAGTAAAAATTGTTATATTGTAGCTCAATACATTTAAAGTTCTTTTTAAATATATTGTCCTGTTTTAATTAACTCTAGTTAATATTTTTATATAAATCAAACATCTCGTTCGATTCAACACTGCAGCTTGCCAAAGCTCCTTCCAGTGAGTAATGGGACCATCTGATGATAGGAAATGCAGCCCACAATGATCCAAATAGAGAACAGAAGATTATTATTATGATGGATGTTTTGTAGTTAAATCTTTTAATACTTAGAGGCCTATAAATTATATAAAACCTTTACAAAAATTTTAATATTATCTAACTCTAATTTTTAAAATTTTTTTATTATTTATAACCTTTCAAATGATAAGGCCGTAGAAGAATACTGATAATTCCGATCGCATATATAAAAAAACCACCATACCACTTTTTTTGAAAATTCATCTTAAAATTTATCCAAATAAAATCAAGTTTTCAGATTAAGGATGATCTGAAATTAATTATGATAACCATTGGTAATTCTATTCTATCCTGTCATATTAAATGCAGTCAAAGCTATCATGAATGTATTCATCAAGTTTCTCAAATCTTTGAAAAATACCAAAATCCACAACAAAACTGAGTTAACATCAAACTCAAAAAAAATACAGAGACAATAAACTGCAATAATTCTTAATTTGTAGCGTTCTACAGGCGAGTTGAGATCTAATGGATCTAAAATTTCTCCTTGAATGGAGTTTTTGTTCATTTTAGCCAATTATCTATTAATAAATTAAAAAAAATTAAAGAAATTGTATTTGACTGATGGCAAAGTTTTATATTATATTTCATTATTCAAAATCAATTTGGAATTGAATTTTTAAAATAAGATTATATTCAAAAAAATTTTATCTCAGAAGTTCGCTTTTTGGAAATTTTCTCGCCAATTTTTTCAGTATACATGAATTAATTAATAATTTTTAAATCTGTTAAAGTAAAAATAAAATATTTTATTAATTATATTCATTTAAGTAAAAAAACAATAAAAAAAAATCTTCAAAATAAAATATTATTCCTTAGGGATGTAAATTTAATATACCAATGTCTTTTAACTATTTTTTTTCTACAGTTAAATAAATTGGTTTTTTATTTTGCATAACATATTTAAAACTTAGTAGAATTTTATTTATTTATTTTAAATATAATTTAGGAAGCTACTCTCACAGGATTATCCGAGCGGTGGTGAGCGGTACTTAGTAGAATAAACAAAAAATTTTAAAATTAATTTTCTAAATAATAAGGTAATCTGAATATTTTTTTTAATTAAGCTTGGCCTGAAAAACTAATTAATTTATATTGTAAAGAAAATAAAAGGAATGTAGCTAAAAAAGACCAGAAATTAGCACTGAATTTGGTAGATAACAAAAACTCCAGATTATTGGTAAAATATCTTCTTTATAAACGATTACTTTTAATTAATAAAATCAGATAGAAGACAGTTCAAATGGGGGGACTAAGTTCTATTCTTTGTCGCCCTCTTCTCTAATAACCAATTCAACAGGTCAAATTGGTTGGAGATGTCACAAGAGCTAACAAAGACATGGAAAAAGTACAGGTAAATTTGAGAAATCAGGGAAGAACTGGTAAAAATATTATTAGTTGTTTGTGATAATTATTTTTAATTAGATTTGTTTAAAAAAATGTTGTTAAGTAATTTTTAAATTTTTTTTTGTGAAAATGGAAAGATGCCAAGCCGGGACAAAATTTAGTCTAATTCTGTAGCTTTTATTATTATTGTGAAATCTTCAAATAGCTTTTGTTAAATGTTTTTCAATTAAAAAAATTAAAAATTTGTAAGTTATTGTTTTGAAAGCAAATTAGCAAAAATTTTTCAATAATTTGAAAATAATTGCTTCTGTTTTTGCAAACAAATTTTTAGGAATATATTTTTTTATAAGTAACAAAAATATTTTTAGGAATACTAAAATTTTAGATTGAAGAACCATCAGGGAAAAGTCTAAAATCAAATTTAAATAACATTGAATCAAGGCTTTAATATTTTATTGACTTAAATTTAATACTAATAAGAATGTTTTTTTTTAAAATAATTCCTTAGGGTTGTCAATTTAATTTACTAATGTCTTTTAGCTTTTTTTTTCTACAGTTAAATAAATTGATTTTTAACATAAAGTTAAAAACTTCATACAATAAAAAATTTAGAAGTCTTTCTTTTTAAGCTTTTCATCTAATTTTTATACAATTAAGATAAAATTAAATTATTTTAATATTTTTAAAACAGTATTTAGAAATGATTTGGAAAATTTTCATTTTGCTTTTGCTTGTTTGTATTAAGTCAAGCGCTCGTAATTTTTTAGATGGCTAATATTAAATATAATTTTATTAAATTTTAATTTTAAAGATAACCAAGTTATGGAAATGATTTGCTCCAATTCAGAGGAGATTCTTGATTTTACTGTCAAATGTAAAATTGACTTGGAAACTGATTCTGAAAATCCAACAATCGAGGTACAATATGACGGCAATGAAACAATTTTGCTTAATTATTGTATATTTTTGGATAAAAATTCCTAAAAAATGAAATTCTTATTTGATTAAAAGCAACAACAAGCAGCCAAATGATAGAGTATTTTGATCCATACCAGTCAATTAAATATCTGCTAATCAATACTAAAATAAGACAAAATTCTTCTCTCAATGGATTTGAAATATTTGGAATGAAATCAGGGCTAATTGAAATAAATGTAAAATTTTTAATTTAACTTATATTAAAGAATAATATGTTTTTATTGATTGTAAAAATTAAAATTTTTAGTTTTGTTATAAACCCTTTATTTATTTGCTTCGGGTCTGTTAGGATCTGGTGGTACGGCTAATAACAAAATTAAAAGCGTTAACTTAAGATATAATAATTTATTTATAAATGGCCGCTTCTAGTCCAACAAATAATTTAATAAAGTAATTTAACAAAATAATAGTAAAAAAAATTAAGAGAAATCAAAAAAACCAAAAATTAACTACTTAACACAGTGTTAAATACTTTGACTTGCACCCGCAGTAGATCGTAGTATTGCACTGTAAAGTTATTGATACTAAAATTGGCTTGAGTTGGTGCCGTAATTATTGAGAGAACTACAACAGTTTTTTCAAATTCTAATTAACTGTTAGCTCACGAAAATAGGAAGGTCCTTTTTATGAAATTTGGTACAATAGAGTCGAACAAAATGTTAAAAAAATGGTCCTGTAAATGTCATATGGTAAAATTTTGATGGTTGGATCAAATGTAAAGGTATGATGAGCAAAATCTCTACTTCAAAATCTTTAATTGCCAGAATGTTGTAACATCAATGTTGCAGTATGTTGAATTTACATAACCATTTTTTTAACATGTTACGTTCTATTCTAATTTACTTTCCAAATTTTACTTACTTTCTTAAGTTAAACTAGTTAATTATATTTGGATCAAGAAAAAAGAACGATTTAAAAACTGATCTATTCGGAAAAAGTTCACATAATGAAAGTTAAATTTGGAAAAAAATTCCAAGCAGTTAGGGGTTGGGTTTAGGAGTTAAAGAAGTTCAAGTTATCTGGTCCAGATTTCTGAATTTTTAAAATTTGATCTGTAATGCCTCATCCAAAGAATAAATTTTTTGTTTAGTTGGTGTCATTTGGTGATGGTAGTTCTTGTATTTCTGAATATTTGACCAACAAAAGAGAATCGTGTCCTAAATATACAACTAAGCATAAATGGGAACTTAATATAACCAAAGGCTATGATTTTTATTCGATTGAGAAAGTAAATGTGTCAAGAGGAGACGTATTGGTTCTTAACCAAAGTTATGATGGCACAGTTGCCTTAAATTTAACCCATTTTCTATCAGATTTTTTTATTTTTGAGAATGAATCGAGCATTTTTCTTTCAAAATTGAGCTTTATGGAAGAACTTCGCTTTGCAATTAGCCCAGTAGTATCTGATTTCAAATTTTATCAATTTTATTTAGAAAAAAAATTTAATTCATTTGGAACATATTTAATTGTGGTGACATTCAACAATTTAAAATTGAACAAAAGCATTGATATTTTTAAAAGTAATTTTATTTATTGTTAAATTTTTATTATATAAATTGTATAAATAAATTGTTTTCAGATTACAAAGGTGACATTTATTTTAGAAATACTAGTTACCAACAGGTTAAATGTCTTATAATTTTGACATCCCAGCACAATTTGAGTGACACTGCATTCAATTTAAAAAAAACAGGTCTTAGTTACAATTATGGACTGAATGTTGAGCTAAGTTACAGCACTGCTCTTAGCTTTGGTTTTACATCATATATGGACTATGGTAGAGTTGAGTATCTACTGACTAGTACTGAATTTGCTGATGAATATAAAATAATTGGATTTGAATTAGATGCTTGGACAGAAGGTGATATCTATCTATCAGTTTGCAGGTTTTCCTTTTGTGGTGTTACCACAAGTTGCAGAACCTATTTTGATAATTCACTTTATTACGAAACTTTTGATCAATTACAAACATGGAAAGTGAGTGTTGAGCAAGGCAAGAACATTGTTAGGCTTCCGTATGAGTACACTGTGAATAAAGGTTACGTACTTTACTTGATTCAGAATTCAACAGGTAGAATCAGTGTTGACACAAGCACTCAATTCTTCGAGGATTTCATGATAGACCATGTTTCGTCAAAATATTTCTTAAACCAGCTTGATATGAATAGAAAAATTAGATTTTGTGTCAATCCGATATTAGATCATTATACCTATTTGAGTTATACCGAATTTGACATTAATTTTGTTGATGATAAAAATTTTGAAGCGACTCTAAGTTATGAGAATTTAACAATTAATCAAACATTTAAATTCAACCCCAAGAGTAATTTGATTTTTAATTATTAAAAAAATTATTTAAATTTTTTAAAGTTGAAAATTTGGATATATATTGTGGTGACACAGGTAATAATGTCGATTTCACCATACATTGCACTGTAATTGTAGCTACAAATGATTTAAATAATGCAATTGAGACTAAATTTGATATAGAAAAAGATCCTACTATTGATTATATTACAAGTATTTATTTATTTTTTTTAAATTTTAACTTAAAAATTGAGAATCCTAATTTCTAAAGTACTAATTAGTTTTTTTTAAATATGAAATCACTAAAAATCATCATTATACTAAGATTTTTCTTTGCATTCTAAAAATACTCTTGTGATATTAAAGTAACGTATTCCCTTGCAAATAAGTGCGCCCTAAGACCCCCTTTTTTAAAACTAAGAAAAAGTTTAGATGTTGGCTCGCTAGGACAAATTGTTGGCACTATTGCGAAGTTTTCTGAGGAGTTTCTGTAAAAAGCTATTATGGTAGGCTGCCTTGTTTGCTTTTCTTGTTTGGAAAGGATAGCGGGCTTCTGAACTGAGGTTGTGTGGTAGAGAGGACGTGATTGGATGGTTTGAGTCGGCAAGAATTCTTTTGAGTGTTTGTTCGCAGGCTTGATCAATGAACTCAGGGATAGGGAGAGATTTGTAAGAGCCTGCAGTTTGCTCGTCGATACCAATTAAACGCCAGAGGCGGAAGTTGAGCGCGTTCATCTCATGTTTTACAGCTGCAGAGGTTGATGTGAGCATTACGGCGCTATAATAGGCTCTATAGGCGTTGTCCAACTATTGAGCTTTAAATGCTTCAGTAGGAACAATACAGGGCTGATTGTTGAACATACGCATTTCCATTGGAGATAGAGGTCGAGCGAGTCAGATAACTCAAATTCGAGGTATTTATATGACTTGACAATTTCGACAGTTTGGTTGAGCAGATAGATAGTAGGAATATTAAGTGTAATGTTTACATTAGTACCCTTGGGCCCGTCTATCCGATCTCCTCGTTAGACGTATTGGAGCAGCTATTTATGCTCCTTTCTAACTTAAACACTCATGGTTAAGTTAGTTAATTAAACCAGTGATATCGACAAAGATGTCGCTATATCAAATATTCCCCCGCTTTTATAAAGCGAATTCTAGGGAACTGTCGACCATTGTGACCACTACCGGGTTAACAATGACCGGGACCAGCCATAGACTATTGTTTTTCCCAGCTATTAGCTGACACATATCAGGTAGCCGCTGCACATACTATAAACACTACTGCCACCAAGAAGCGCTCTTTTTAGTCTTCTGGGGCTTTTATCCTCGTCGCCAATTGTTCAATCTTGCACACGTCCAACTAACGTCCCCACGCTTAAGCCAATAACTAATTTATTCCCCAATAAATTTAGAACTAAGCTTGTTCGCTAAAATAATCTTTATTTTTTAAATAAACTAAGTAAAGGAATCCATAAAGAATATAAACTAACTCGTGTTAGTTTAAAATTAGGTTTAGCTACCATATTTCTAAAATACAGTTAACTAATGTTTAAGGATTGTCTCCTGAATAATAAACTAAAATCAGCTCACAGCCGCTAGGACAACTAATTGTCTTGACTACACAACAATTAAGGTCGGTTACATGCGGGGGGTTGATGCTAATCACTTTGCACTTGTTCACATTCAAACGCATTTTGTTATCAACACACCAACGTTGCACGGCGTCTACTTTTCTTAGGGGAAGGTCGCAGAATGTGTAACCTACAATATAAGCTAGTATATCGTTTTTGAGTAACTCAACTCCAGGAGGAAGACATTCATTTAGGTCGAGTATGAAGAAGAGGAATAGGATAGATCCGAGGACGCTGCCTTGGACTACACCATCCCGCACTTCACGCCATTTTTTTGCCATGCCTCTGTGCTTAACTCGCTGTTTACGATTTGACAGCCATGATGCAATCCAATTGATAAGCCATTGAGGTAGAAATGACTCGATCTTGACTATTAGTCTTTCGTAGTCAACAAGGTCGAAAGCCTTTGCAAAGTCGAAGAAAAACCCTATCACTTTCTGTTGCCCGTTGTCCGATTGGAGATGTCTTTATTTCATTAGCAGATAAATTTTTGTCTTCGATGATTTATTAAATATTTATTCGAGATCAATCATTTTTTTTAAATAGTTTTACATCAAAGAAATTATTTTGCTTAGTGCAAAAAAAAAGTTTAAATCCAATTATTATTTTATTGATTACCTAATTGTTTAGCTCATTAAAATTAAAAGTAATATCAATAAATTTGATAAGATGAACACATTTAAAAAAAATGATATTAATTTTTATTGATGATATTAAAGGTGTACAACATTTTCAACTACTACTAATTTTTCTTCTTTTCTTTCTGTTTTCACCAAATGGCATATCTTTTGCATTCTCGTGTCACAGCATACATCTATCGAGGCAAGTAATAGCTACTATATGCTTCCACATAAAGTTTTTTTTACCAAAATGGACAAGTATACTATTTCTCCAATCATTCAAATTGATTGTCCAAATTTCACAAGCTGAGCCAAGACAAAAGGTTCGAGACCTCAAACAAATTTTTGATAAGCATTTTCTGGAGCTTCTAATGTCTTCCTTGGCAGATTATTTTTTTCTAATTATTACTTTTTTACTATTTTTTATATTTGTTTGCTTTGTCATTACCCTAGGGATGTTTTCCTTAAAATAAATAACAAAAATACAATTACCAGTAAATCTATTTATCAATTATTAATATACTATATATGTAAATCTTTAAAAAAAAAGTCAATTGACTTGACTTCTATTTTTCTTTTTTAAAGTCAAATTTAAAATGCTTGATTTTTTAATTTCAATAATTATTATTCATTTTTTATGTTTTATTTGAGCATTTTTTTTTACCGCTTTCGACTAGTTTAAAACCGATTAGCAGACCGTAAGCGATGGATACTTCATTCAGAGTAAAAACAGATTTTATATGTATTTTTTTTTCAATATTAAGTTTCTGAGAGTTAAGTAAAAAAGGTGGAAATTGTTAGGTAGCGATAACACAATGGGGTTGGATAAAATCTGAATTCTTTATTAAGTATAATTTTTTTTAAATAGTTCTTATGGATAGTATGATATGAAAAATAAATTTGAAGTCAAGTCAATTGACTTTTTTTTTAAAAAAAATTAAAATATTTAAAAAAAAAAAAAAATTTTTAAGTCAAGTCAGTGACTTGACTTTGAAAATATTTTAAAATGACTTTTTCTTTTGACTTTTTCCCAAGTCTGGTTGTACTGGACGAAAAATCAAAACCGGTTCTTTTTCAGATATTTTCCATGGAATCAATCTTTTTATTCGTTTCCAATTTTGAATATTGAAATGAACGAATTTAAAAAATTTTGTTTATTTTTTATTTATGAGCAAGAGAAGAAACTTTTTAAAGAATTATCGATAATTATCGATAAAGATCAAAAACTAAAAATTCTAATTTCATATCAAAAAGATGAGACTTTTGAATGTAATGCCAAAACAGTAACTTGTTTTTATTTAAATTTTGTATCACATAAATAAAAATTATAAAGCTGCCTAATTGATAAACAATTCAGCAAGCATACCTATCTAACCATTGCAATAATAAATATAATAATAAAATTAAATGTCATTATATATAAATTAAATCTGAAATAAGATTACATCTAAAATTACAGAAAAAATTATTAACTTTAATATAGACATTAATTCTCTTACTTATTAAATTTAATTTTTTATTATCCTTATTTCTTGATATAAATACAATCTAAAATTTTTTAAAAGAATCTCAAATTTCTCGTTTTGGTTCATACGACCCGATACAAAATATAACTGAAATTGTTCGAAATCAACAAGCTGGAACCATTTTATTGCCAAGTACCGAACCAAAATTTGATACCAATTTGATTGGATTTGAGCTTTTTGCAGCTATTGCAGGAAGTGTCACATTTACAGTAAAAAAACATTTTTCCATTTTTAATTTAATTAAATTTCCCTTAAAAGATAATAAAATATGACGATTGCTTGCTAGATTCATGTTCTAGTATCATTTTTAAAGAGTCTCCCAGATATAGTCAAAAAATGATAATTTTTCAACAATCATTTAATTTGGTTCTAGGCTATAATCGAATAGTTATATCACCTTTATTAATTCAAAAAGGCTATTTATTGAGTGTTGGTGATTATAATAGAGTTTTGGCCGTCAATACTACAAATGATTATCGAATTATGTCTGACTATCTAATAACTTCAACTACTTCTCAAAAATTAAATATGACTGAAAATTGGAGACTTTATGTCAATCTAATCATAGATACAAAATATTTTCTAAATTATTTTTACTTTGAAAAACAGTATCCTTCTTTTTTTAGTCAAACTTCAATGATTTACACAATAGAGACCAAATTCTCAAAAAGTAACAACAGCTTAGTCCGTGAATTCGTCTTGATTTATGGCAAGTTTTTTTTTTTTTTAATTAAAATAAAGATTTATCTTCTTATTAGAAAATTGGTATGACTTGGTTTGCTGGGATTCGGACTTTGTTTTAGACTTAAAAGCCAACTGCAGCCTATTTATAAAGTCAAGGTATAAATCAGATTCTTATGAAGTTTCGTATGGAAATGGCCAGAAGGAAACTTTTTCATTTGAAAGTAAAAAAATTTATAGAGTAAATTTTCTATTCTTATTATTCAAAAAGACAATTCAACAAATTATGTTGGTTTACATTTACCAACAGAGGCACCGAATGGCACTACTACATGGAACGCAAATTACTTGCTCTTGAATACTGAGTTTATAAATGACACTTGGATTTATGGTTTTGAATACTTTGCCAGTGTTGGCGGTACAGTGAAATTTGTGATATATTCAGCAGTAAATTGTGTTTCAACCAGACGCTGTGGTGATCAACTAATCGAAAGTCCACAAATGGCACTAACTTATAATGTCGCTGTTTGGATAACAACTGTTACCTTGGGTAAAAACCGATTTTATTTAACTGAGCCATTCTTGGCAAAGAAAGGTAATATGGTCTATTTGGAGTCTGTTGGTTTTACAGCCAGATTTTTATATCAAACAAACCGATTTGAATTGTATGAAGATTTTGTTATGAATGGAA
This sequence comes from Brachionus rotundiformis, assembly GCA_016802295.1. Lineage (NCBI taxonomy): Eukaryota > Metazoa > Rotifera > Eurotatoria > Ploima > Brachionidae > Brachionus > Brachionus rotundiformis. Next base: position 6,155,030 of record JAESIW010000020.1, read on the forward strand.
CGCCAAATTATTTGCACAAAATTGAACTATGGAAAAAGTCTAACATTTTAATCAGCGTTCTTACTGAGCCAAATTTGTATTCAAGTGTAATACCATTATCAATAAATTACTCTTCAATAGGAAATTATAATGTTACCATAAGAAACAAAAATTCATTAAATGAAAGAATAATTAAGAATTTAAAAATTACCAACAGTAAAACTCTATTAAAAAAAAAAAATTATTTGATTAATTTTTTATTAGATCATTCAATTGATTTATATTGTAAAGACAATAATAGAACAATTAACAACACTATGAATTGCGTGATTATAGCGACTTCATTCTCCAAGTCAGATATTGTTATAGCTAGCAATAAAAATTCGTATCCTCTATCAAATAGTAATTTTTTTAAATTTAAAAGAAAAGACTTAAAAATTTATCTAATAATTGTGTGCTTAAACAAAATAAGTTTTACTTCTAAATTGTTATTTAAATGAGTCAAAAATTGGAATTTTTTAAATAAAAACGGTGTTGGAAAAGTTAAATTTATTCCAAATCAGGTTTAGTGTTACCTGAAAAACTAGCTTCTAGTTGACTAAGCTAGATTAGTTTTTATTGAACCTCATGCACTCGTTCTAATTGCTCACATAGCCCTCTGCATCATGACACGACCATTTGGAACAAATTTTAGCTGAAAAATCCTTGGAAATTCCAACTGATGTACCAAATCAGCTTTTTGTCAATTAAGCGTTCTGTTCTAATGAAAGATTGAGCTGATTGAGATGGAACCAACTACTGATTACTGTTTAATAGTTTTAAAAGTTTGATCATCTAAGAATTTTAAAGTAGTTTTTAACAGGTTGTCGAAAATGGACAACCTTGCAGCATCTATGGTCAATTTAATCTGTGAATTACTTCCAAAAGATGCGCCCAGCTTGTCTTAATAAAGCTTCCCATTCTTTATTCTTTCACCATTTATTGAGTAAATCAATAAAAGTATCCATCTTTTCCGAAAATGGACTAATTGTACCAAAATTTTTAGATTTCTAGTTAAATATATTTCTGAAAACTTCAATTTAAATTCATAGAAATTAAGCTATCGACCAAAAAAATAAAAATATCACCCATTAATACAAAATCTAAACAGTATCTACAAATCAATAGACAAAATTATTTATATAAGAAGGCTTATATAAAATATGCTTTCAAGATTAAGGTTTTCAAAGAAACTAATTATCATGCATATCTATTCATTTGAAAAAAAATCTATCATTTATTCTAATAATAATCTGTCATCTCAGTCAAATATAAATATTTATTGAAATAATCAAATAAAAAGTTTTTCCAAATAAATATATATTTTTATTCAATTTTATTTTTTTTAGGTGAGCTGATTAATTTTGTTGGAGTTCGTGTTCCACAAAAAATAGATAACCCAGTAAAGTTTGAAACATCTGGATACTACTACGCTTTGCCTTTGACTGAATTTAAGTTTCAAACCACCCTAATTGGATTCGAAATATATTCACTCAGTCCAACTACTGTTACTCTCTTTACTTATGTAAAATAATAAGAAATAAATGAATAATAAAATTTTTTTTAATGACAAATATTTTTAAATAGATACACAGTTATAATTGGTGTGGAGAAACAATTTCATGTTTGAATTGGATCGCAGAAACAGGATCAATCAGCTATTCGAATTCATTGGCAACAAACTTAAAAAATTTCCAAATTTCATATGGTTATTTTAGACTTTTTCTGGACACTGAAGTCCAAGTTGGCAGAGGACAAATGATAGTTATTTGGTCCAATTTTCCAATTGCAATCGATACCACAAATACTAACCTAAGCTCAGACTATATGCTAAACAATCGTGCAATCAAATTAAATAATAAATACAACTGGAGATTTTATTTTAATGCTTTGATTAAAAATTACTTCTATATAAATTATTTTTATTTCAATCAAAGTTTTACAATCAAAAGTGTAGACACTACTAGCTCTTTCAATTTAACTGCCAACTTTTTAAATTCAAATTATTCAATTATAAAAAGTGTTGATATATCTAATAGTAATTGATTTAGAATTTAATATTTTTGGTTTTTTATCTAAGATTTTTAAGTCCATAAAATTGATTTTACCTGCTCAAATCAAACAGTTGGAAATACTTTAAAGTGCAATGCTGAAATTTTAACAACTGATTTATCAACAAATATTTTGGTGAATTATGGTGATTGTAATTTGGGGGAATTTTTATTTAATGGTAAGAATTTAATAATAGAAGTTAATTTTTTTGAAAAAAAGCAAATTGAAGTTAATGATAATATTTTTTTATTTTAAAATTAATTGCAGGAAAATATTTTAATGGTCAACAATGAATGCTTACCTTAATTGCAAATCTCACCAATAGTGGTTAAGCTTGGTTTGTCCAAAAAACAAAAATGTCTCTGAATTAAATTTAAATTCAAAAAATAACTAAAACCTTTATAAGAATATAATTTTGAGACTGTTTATTAAATTTGATCATAAACTTCCAAAATTATATAATTTATTTTTAATATCTTTAAAAATTTGTCTCATTATTGATATTTCTTTTTAAATCATCTGATAAGAATAATTTCCTGGCTAGATATTTTTCACAAACATTTGTCTATATATAAGCTTAACATAAATGCACAATTTTAGCAAAAAATTACACTCCAGGAAAAATTATTTTAAAAAGCCATTTCCAAGTATTGGAAAATTAGGCCAATTTTGAAGGCAAAATGACCATAACTTTTGAATAGAAAGTCATAAAATAAATTTAAAAACAACTTCACGATTGTTGTCATTCTAAAGTAAAAATGATATCAACTTTAGAGGATAGTAAGACCATCAAAATGATGCTTAGAATTAAAAACTGAATCATGAAAATTGTAATGCAGTGTTCCAAGCAAATTGGATGAAATTGAGATGCATGATCTTCCCCAATGCTTTTAACCTATTCCAAACGGTGCCATTTGTCACAGATATCTCTTTAGCGAGCTGTCTAGTCAACCACCTCGGGTCTTCCTCAGGCAGCTCTTGCAAATACGCGTCATCAGCTTCGACAGTTCTCCCCACGCGTTCTTTGTCATTGAGGTCGAAATTTCCACCTTTGAATCGAGCAAACCAATTTAGATAAGTGCGTAGCCTCTGTCGCATTTTTTCCTTGGTTAAACTTGAATAACATGCGGATATGCATTTTTTTGTCATACATTTTTATTTAGTTAATTATTTAGAAATTTAAAAAGCAAACATATAATCTTATATTTCATTTGAAAGAACAAGAGTTGCTCTTTCAAATGATGTACAAGATTGCATAAAAAAGTTTAATCTTTGATTAGATTTTTTCATTTAAAAATCGACGAAAAAACTTATTAAACAACCTAATACTTTACCGAAAATTACTTGGTACATTTTTAACAACTGAATATTTTATAAAGCTGTATTTACATTCCTTGGAAGTTTATTATTTCAGTGCAACTTAAACATTCTCCATGGAGCCTATTCACTATACCCTTTTGTTATTATTTTTTTTCTAATGTAGGATACAAATTTTATTAAATCATTATTTTTAAAATTTTTGATTTCTGAAAAACTTTTTCTAGTGATTGATATTTATCTTTTATTCTAATTTAGGTGAATTTTTTGATGGATTTGGAGTTGAAATACCGGAAATAATCGACGTCATAGGACCTGTTCTTACACCATCAAATGAATTTATTCTTCCAAACACTGAATTCAAATTTGATACAATTTTAGCTGGATTTGAGTACTATGCAAGTACAATTGGACCATTTACAATCATTTTTAATCAATTGGCTGAATGTGGAAATGGTCAATTAAATGAAAGCTGCGGAAGATATTTTCTAGAATACCCACAATTCTCATCCAGAACTATACAAAAATCATATATTATTACTCCTCAAAATATTGGAAAGAATCATTTTTGGGTAAATGAATACTTCTTAGTGCCTCAGGGTTCCATAATAAGCTTAAGATTTGACAATACGGGACGGATAGGACTTCAAGAATTAAATGACACTTATTTTGAAGATTATTATATCAGTTCAACAAATTTAATAAAAATAGACTCAAATAAACAGCTTAATTTCTTATTCAAAGTTTATGCAGCTCATGATTATTTTTATTCAAGAAACTTCTCATTCAATAAAACTTATAATTTTGAAGGAGCTTATAATATTACTATTTTTAACACAACTAAAGAATTTAATGTTACAAGCTGTGAGTTTGAATAAAAAAAATTTTTTTTAAATTAATAATATTTTTTATAGCAAAATCTATGGAAATAATTTGCCAAACTTATGAAGATTTTACATTAGATTGTAACTTGTATTTGTACTCTGAGGTTTCCAAAAATACCATTCTAATAGATTATGGAGACTGCCAAATTCCGGAACTTCTAGATATTTCTAGCTATTCATTTTATAATTATTTTGGACCAAACATAGAAAGTTTATTACCAACAGAAATAATTTATTCAAATAAAAGCTATTTTTTGGCACTAAACAATGAATTTAAATTGGCAGCCAATCTTCTAGGTTTTGAATTATTTGCCAACCAAAATGGAACTTTTAATTTATCAGTAATTTTTAACTTTTTACTTTTACAAAAAATTAAATTTTTTCTTTAAAAAAAGTTTGTTAAATTAAACAACTGTGGAGACATAATTTCATGCTCGGCTTACCTTGTCAACAATAACAAAGCTAATTTAAATTTTCTTTTCAACTTTAATATTTCCTTGAATGTTAGTGAAGGCTACAATAAGATTATTTTACAAACACCACTTGAAATACCAAAAGGTGCGGTATTGTTCTTGAATCATTTGGAAAAAAATTACTTAGCTGTGGAGTTGAACAGTAAAGGCGACTTTGGTGACTTGGTATTTAACCCCGATGGAAGCATTTCTAATTTGGACTCTACGGAAAATAAATATCGTTTTTTAATAAATTGCTTAATAGATACTGGATATTATTTTGATCAAATTAAAATAAATAGAAAATATCCCATATCAACACATTATAATTTTTCGATTAAATTAGCTAATTCATCTCTAGTTTTTAGAAGCATTGTCAAAATCAAAGAAAGTAACATTTATTTTTTCTTTTAAAATTTATTTCTTAATTAAAATTTTAAAGAAAATACAACGTTGAAAAATTTTAATTATACAAGTCAGAAAAATTTTGATATTAAATATGAGTACCAAGGAGAAAGATGTGTTACCAACTATACATCAAGTTTAATGACTGATATTTCCGAAACATGTTATCTGAGTAAGTGAATGAAATATTAATTAGAATATGGATATATTGTAGGATTAATTATATGATTGATATTTTAATAACTTCATTAGTATTGTAAAGCTGATTTTATCAGAATTTCTATCGGCAATTAATGATAAAACGATATGTTATTGATGAAAAAATAAACAATATTTTAAAATTGTTGTAAAAAAAATGCTTAAATAATTTAAAGTTCTAAGTTTATTTTTCTATTTCCTTTTTTTATTATCAGAATTATCTCTCTAGTAAAGTAGCTTTAGATATTCTTTCGATATCCAGTTATGTGTTTAAAGCCGTCTCCTTCTCATTGAAATTGCTAGGTTTTTGTCTTGAGAAGATCCGCTTTTTTAACACTATTTGAATTGATTATGATACAATTTTGGAGATTTTTATATTCCTTCCATTAAAAGCATGTATTTAAATCAAGCAAGGAGCTCTTTTCTGGTATCTCTTATTGAAGATCTTTTATCTTCTTTACATTAGCGTCAGATTCAAGTGACAGTGTATTTTCCTTTGAATTCTAAAGGCAGTCTTTAGTCTTTAATGTGATTTTATTTTTGGAAAACAAAGAATTACTTAACTATCACTTTAATTTAATTTATATGAAAACCCAGCTAAAAACAATAAAAGAGTTAATTAAATAGGGAATTAACAAAACTTAACTACCAAATAAGTTAATTCGTATTATACCCTTCAGTTTCAGATGATTTATATGATGATAAAACTTAACCTTTTGTTACCATTATTATTATTATTTTTTGTACAAGTTGATTTTTTTTAAAATTTTTTTTTAAATAGTCCATTTAAATCTCATATTTCCTCGTTCGATTATGCTGCATCAGAACTTGAATTTAGTTAGTAAAAAATCAATTTTCCATGCATTATTTTTTGGTTTTTGGTGCTGCACCAAATGCTTGGTTTAAACGAACAATTTAATAAAAATTGTTTTTATTTTTTCACTTATGATAACGCATTAAATTAAGAATTCAAATAATTTTAACTAAAGAAACTTTTGAAAATTTTTTATTGCTAACTCAAGTTGATAATTTAATTACAAAAATAAATCCAATAATTTTGAAAGACTTAGAACAAAAGTTTTTAAAAATTATTTATATACTCAATTGATCAAAGTCCTAAAATAAAATTTAAATGCAAATTTAAGCCTATTTTTTAAATTTTAAATAAAGGTTTTGATTGTTATATTTATGTTGAAATTCCTAGCGAATTTGGAAACATTTCTGAACCTATGAGAATGTACAGAAACGAATCGTTTGGTATTCCTGGAACAGTTGTGCCAAACTGTTCACATACATATTCATTAGCTTTTAAATGGACTATTTTACAAGTGGACTTGAATCAAAATGAGAAAGAAATATTGATGACTGGCAATCCAAGTTTAAATACACCAAATCTAGGAATACTCAAGGACACATTATTATATGGCGATTACAAAATGAGACTCGAAGCAAATCTGACACTGGATACTGGCTACATAAAAACTATGAATAATGTCCTTTCTAACCAAAGTGAGGCTTATATCCGTATTGTACCAACAGGAATAGAGATTTTTGGTCTAGAAAACAATATTAATTATGCCAAGATAGGACTTAATCAGTCACTAGAAATAGAACCTGTGCGGTATTCATTTGATTCAGATCAAATAACAAAATTTAATGAACTTGAATTTGAATTTTTTTGCTTTGTTAGAAATCAAAGTGAAGACATCTTCTCATTTAATTTAAAAGAATTTAATTTAACTTATGATTTATCTAATTTTTCCAAAAATATCACTTTATCTGAAGATTGTTTCAGTGATTCAAGTAAAATTTTTTTTTTATTTTTTTTAAAGTAGGCGACTAAGGACAAAAAAACTAAATTTTATAAATAAATGGCAGAATAATAATATAAATATAGAATAATATAGACAATAATAGTACGTATTTTATTTATCATAAATGTTTACAAATGACAATTCTAGTAAACTCCTGACTAATTTAATAAAAATGAAGTATAATTAATTATAAACGATAAGAAATTATATTCGACTAATTTATTTAGAAAAAATAGATAGTTAATTTTTTTATAAGATTTTAAATTACTTAAAATTAGAGAGTATTTTTGTAAAAAAAAATTAATTTTATAGAATAGAGTTAAATTGTAATTCTCAATTTTCAATTTTAAGGTTAATCAACAGGCTAGTGACTTTGTTATAAAGACCGATTAGCACACCATTTATTTAAATAATAAAATAGATTTTATTATTAAAATAAATTGTTAATAAAATTATTTAAAGTAAAACATTTAAATATTTAAGTTAAATTTTTTGAATTTTTTTACAAAATCTGAGAAAATTAAATTAATATTATTAAAAATTGAATGCTTAATGTTGTAAATTTCAACATTGATCTCTTGATCACAAAGCAATTTATAAGTCTTGAGAAGAAAAATCCATAAGTTTTTTCGCCATTTACTGATTTTTATGTTGGTTCTATTAGATTCTCACTGTTCCTTAAATTATATTTTAAATTTCTTCAGTCATTATGTTGGAATGCATATAAGCCATATTTTTCTGAGAAATTATTAATATCATTAAAGTTATTTACATCAAATTTGAACCTAAACAATTTAAATAAAGTCAAATGATAACTCTTGGCCATTTTGATTATTGCCTCTTTTGAGAAATAGCATAAGAGAGTCGAGCAGAAGTTGATAGATAGAAAAGTCACTTTATACTGAATGATTTTTTAATATTTTCTGTTATTATTATTAAGTCAAATATTTATTTTCATTGTGTAGAATTTATTAATTTTTTTTTATTCAAGCTTTAAAAATATAATGTCGCCTACTCTAATATTATTTTATATTGTATTTCTTTAAATTTCCATTAGCCGATTTTATAATCAATTCAAAACAATCTCTCAGAATTTTACCTGGTCGATTAAGATATCAATCGAAGCGTGTATATGTTTTTTTGACTCTGCTAAATTATTACGGTTCTTCGTTTTACCAATTTATTAAAATTGATGTGGTACCGACTGCTTTGGTTCCAAGATTAAAGATTGAGTAAATTAAATAAATCTTAGATTAAAAAATTATAAATAAAACATTTTAAAGGTGTAAATTTCCAGGCTTATGCATTCATTCAGCCAGATATCTCAGATTTTTTCCAGAAAATCAGTTGTCTGTAAGAAGTAAATGCTTTGATGGATGCCAAGGATCAATTAAAACAACATATACATTTGACATTCAAGGTTCAGTAACTGGACTGTCTCAGAGTTGGAAAACTATAGATTCAGATGATAAAACAGATTTTTTATTCGGTCAAAATGACAAAGAACTGGTCATATCTCAAGATTTGTTTGCCAAATATTCTGATTTTAATTATTGGAAAGTTGATTGTATAATTCAAGCATTGTATGAAAAAGATGGTGATTACATTAATGCTAATTCTACATTAATTTTATCTGTTATTGAACCGCCTTTCAATGGAACGTGTCTAGTTCAACCTGATTCAGGATATGCTTTGGTGACTGAATTTTCAATCGAATGCTTTAATTGGATTGATATTCAAGGAGATGTGTCTTATTACTTATTTTTCGGTAATCAATTTTTTATCAATAATGTTTAAGATTAGACTTTTTAAAAAAAAATTTCTTTATTATCTTTTTTGTTTATATTTGTTCATCTAGTCTTCAAGCCTTGATGCATTGTCTCATTTATTCAGAATTCGTTTTGTTGTATAGGTCAGCATTTGATCCTCTGTGTAACCGATCTGGTGATAGTTGTTCAAATTTGTTTTTTCATACTGGTTCTTTCCTATGTCGCAAAAGAAAAGGATAAAAATTGTTATAACTAACTTGTGTCAGTGCACAGTATTTGCTTGGTATTAGATTTAGACTTATGAATAAATACCTTGAATGTTCTGTCCTTCAAAAAGCTACCAAACTTTTGCTCATCTTAAAAAGTATTTTCTTGGTGTAGCTGGATGATGGTCGAAGTCTAACAAAGGAACTTTTTGATTTAGATATTCTCTTTTATATTTAGTCTCTATCTCAGAATTGTTTGAATTCTTTTGACCTAGTATGACACTGATAATGATAAATGATAATATTCCTGCTTTCATTTTTATTATTTAATCTAACTACTTTATTTTGAAGAGTACTTAATGTTTGAGTGAATAATTTAATTAATTAATATATATAAACTAATATGAACTATTATTTTTTAGCTATCTTAAATTCTACAAGCGTTCTTTTGGGAAGGAATAAGAACGGAACACTAAAAGTTATGTTGCCAGAAGGATCAATAGAAAATGACCATTACTTAAAAATAATGGTCCAAGTTTTTAATGATTTAGACGCTGTCACAATTTATGAGATACCAAAAGAAATTTCTGTAGTTCAAAAACCGGGATTTGTTTCTGAATTTAAGAATCAATTACTCGATCAATCAACAAGTAAAGCTTTGCTTGACAAATACTTTTCATCAGATCCAATGGAAACTTCAAAAAATTTGCTTTCATTGACTCTAATGATTTTCCCACCTCTTGATATATCAACCAACTCAACCAATTCAACTAATATTCCAACTGATGCCGATATTCAAATAAAATCTATATTTATTGAAGTTACCAGTGGTTTACCACTAAGCGATCTTCAGAGCATAAAAACTACTTCTGGAGTTTTATCCAAACTAACCGAGAACAGTGATCAAGTTTCTTTTGAAGCTGCTTCTTTGGCTTTAGACAAAAACCAACAACTCACTGACTCTCTTTCAATCTACAAAGACAATTCAAGTTTTGGTCAATTGAAATCAGCCTCGGATAAAATTATTGATTCAGCAGCTAGTTCTCTTATTGCGCTTGGTCAAAGTAGTTCTAACGAAACTACCAATAAATCTATTGAAGGACTAAATAGTGTATCAAAAATATTTAATGTGCTGCTGAATGTATCATCTGAACATCTTGGTCTGAATCAGGAATCAGAAGTCAAGACCAAAAATGTCAATTTAAAATTTATTAAAAGTACCACAGACAGCATTAAAAAATCTATAAATCTTGATAATGGTCAATTTAAGCTTCCAAATTTGACAAATTGTGGAAGTGATAAATGCAGCGATGATAGAATATTGCTGCAAACTTATTCCATGCCTAAACCAATATTGGGTTTAAATGGTGATCAGCTTGACCTGTCCGGCTCCAGTCTTCTTAGCCTCACATTGTTTGATGATTCAAGTCAAGAAATACCTGTGAACAGTACAGATGAATTTTTTGAAATTCGAATCAAAAAAGATTCGAGCCAGATATCATCAAGTTTCTTGTCTGCTCAAATTAATAGTCTAAAGCAGGATATTGGAAACGATTTTTGGTTCAATTTTAATGTGTCCAATCCTCGGTCTTCAATACATGTTCAGATTAAGCCCGAAAATGGCTCCAAAGCAATACTAGCTTTGTTAAAATTTAATATGGATCCAAGTTTTAAAGAAAAAATATTTGACTTGTTTAAAATTTTTTGTCCAAATGATTTAAAAGAGTACAATGGTTATGAATTTTATCAGTTTTTTGTGAATATGTCAACCAGTGCTGAGTATTGGAATACGAGTCATACCGGTTTTATGTTCAGACAACTTACTGACATTGAGTTTAGTGACTATTGCTTGAAAAATGTATCCAATAGATCAGTCTTGCCTGAAATTCTTGATAGCCACAATCCTGATTTTAATATTAGTGCATATTCCTTTAGGGTTTTTACAGCTGGATGTTATTACATTGACAAAAAAACTGGTCAATGGTCCGCGGATGGTAAGTTGAAAAAAAATTTAAATTCAAAATTTCATTTAATTTGACCATTTATAAAAAACTCATTAAAATAGAGATAATTATTTGTCTGAATTATCTTTAAATACTAAAATTCGATTCGAATTCGATTTCTATATAAAAATAACTCTTAACTTGTGGTAAGTGATATTTCGAAAATTTTTATTTATTAATTTTGAATTTCATTTGATTTTTGGTTTCAACTCTTAAGTAAAAATGTAAATACAAGGATAATTAAATCAAATAATTATCTCAATTTTTGTGACTTGTTTTTTAAAACGCTTTTAAAGTAAATAAATATATATTCTAATTGATAAAAAAATATGAAAATTTTTAAAGTTAAAAATTTGTATAATAATTTATTTAAATTAATATTCAAAAGATTATTTTAGAAATATGCTGTATTAAATACCGAAACTGTATTAAAAAACAGTGGTAATGGTTTTTCGAGATTTTACTTACAATTATCAATTTTTTTTTGCCAAATTAGCATTAATTCTCGTAAAATAAAAATTCAAAATTTTTTAAAATTTTTTCATATTTAAAATTAAGCTTTCTAACACATCAGTTCTGAAAAAATTAAACTAAAAGATAAGAAATAGAGATTTAAATATCGCTATTTTATATATATTAATCAGTTTAAACTTCTTTCTAATAAAGATATAATAAACAAATTATTTTCAAATTAAATTAATTTTTTTATTAATTTAAAATTTAAAGGAATGGAAGTTATAGAAGATGGAACTGACCTAGAGTATACGAACTGTCGTTCTAGTCATTTGACTGATTTCGCAGGAGGTTTTTTAGTAATGCCTCCGGCTATCAACTTTGAATATGTTTTTGCCAATTCTTCATTTGATAGGAATCCAACAATTTACCTTACGGTCATTATAATAAGCTCTATTTATATATTTCTTGCCATTATTTGTCTATATTTCGATAAAAAAGACAAAGAAAAAGCAAGAATTCATATTCTTGATGACAATTCTCCTCAAGACAGCTATTTTTATGAGATAATTGTGTCTACTGGGTCACGAAAAAACGCTGGTACAAAATCAAATGTTTTCATTAAGTTGACAGGTGAAAAAAATGAATCCTCGATTAGGCAACTAAAAAGCTCGGAAAAAGATAAAAAAATAAACTTATTTAAGCGCAGTGCTGTTGATACATTCTTGATTGCTGTGCCTAGATCGCTTGGCGATATTTTTATGTGCCAAATATATCATGATAATTCTGGTAAAAACAGAGGTTTAGCATCTTGGTATCTTAAACATTTAGTTGTAACTGACTTACAAACAAAAGATAGATTTATTTTTATATGTGAAAACTGGTTAAGATTTTTACCAAAATTTTAAGAAATACTGTACTAATTTTTTTGAATAGGCTAGCAGTTGACAAAAATGATGGTTTGATTGATCGGAGAATACCAGTTTGCGGAGAAAAGCAATTAAAAGACCTAAAATATTTACTTGAAAGAGAGACAAAAGATAAATTAAGTGACGGCCACTTGTGGTTCTCAATTATAGCCCGACCTCCGCTTAGCACTTTTACTCGTCTCGACAGATTAACCTGTGGCTTTGTTATTCTGTACATGACAATGTTAACAAATATTCTCTATTATGAGGTAGATACATCAGCAAAAACGGGAGGTTTGACAATCGGACCATTTAGTTTAACTCCACAACAGGTAATTAATTAATATTGTGTAATATATTATATTTTAGAAATATTTATTAAAGTTTACAAGTTTTCTTTTTATATTTAACTAAGAAAAACTATTTCTCTGCTTCGATCAAAAACAATGATCTTATAAAAAGATCATTATTCAATCGATGCATTCTTCACCGAAATAGTTTGGTAATTATTTATAAAATGTAAGAGATACATACTTCTTTTTTTAAGTTATAAAACTAAAGTAAAGTTTAAATGATTTTTGAAAGATATTTATGAATTTAATTTTAAATTTATTAAGAAATTTTTTGCATTAACTTCAGTTATTAGAAATCTCTTTACAATACTCTACTTACTATAACATTATTAAACTAAGAGTTTAAGTCAGCAGCAAACTTCCTATAACTAATTTGATACCCTTTTATTCTTTGTCATCTGATTAATACTTTTATTGAAGTGACTTATTGATAAATTTAAAGCATATAATGTAATATTTAGATATGCATTTAACTATTTTTAATAAATTTAAATTAAAGATTAATGAAAGAGGTCTTACTTTAAACGCAAATTTTATCCATTGATAATTTTATGATCGGAAATTTTTTTAAATTTTAAACTAAATGACAACTATCAATATCATGCATATTATATCAATTTGAAGAAAAGAGCTAATCTTATCAACATTTAATTTTATTTAAAACATTTAAATATAAAATAAAACATTTTATTAACTTTTGTGCGTCTAAACTTTTGTTCAAAACTGTTTATCAAAATTTTTACTTGGTTATTTTTTTAAAATATTTAATATTAACAATTAAAAATTTTCCTTTTTTTTTAAAATTTTTTATTAAAAACTATTTCTCTGCTTCGATCAAAAACAATGATCTTATAAAAAGATCATTATTCAATCGATGCATTCTTCACCGAAATAGTATTGGTAAAATGTAAGAGATACATACTTCTTTTTTTAAGTTATAAAACTTTATAGTAAAGATTAAACAATGTACAAATGATATTTATGAATTTATAAGTGAATTTACTAAGAAATTTTTTGCATTAACTTTAATTTTATTAAGAATTTAAAGATAAACTATTTTAATATTTTGAATAATTTATTCATGGAATTAAAAAATTCAAGTAGGTGCAAAAAAGTAGTTAAGAATGCCTAGGACCATATCACGTTGAATGCACCGGTTCTCGTCCGATCACCGAAGTTAAGCAACGTCGAGCCCGGTTAGTACTTGGATGGGTGACCGCCTGGGAATACCGGGTGTTCTAGGCTTTCTTTTTTTTTCTATTTTATTTTTTCTATGATTCAAATAATTTCAAAAAATATTATTAAATTTTAGGAACACAAAATATTAAATCAAAATTTTAAATTGAAGAAATCTTTATTTAAAAATTTTTTGAAAATTAATATAAATATTTTGTTGGGCGAACTGTTTTTCGCTTACAGAGATAACTAACTAAAAAATCCATCTTTGAAAGCTGCATTCTAATATTCAAATGAGACCAATTGATTAAAACTGTGTTGGCTCTAAGATATTCTCTCTTCACCGTGATTTTCTATGAATTATAGCTAATAACAATGGAATCGTTTGATTGTGGAAACTTGGCAAGATGATCATTAGACTCTCTGACTATTCGATTAGTTAAGAAGTTCTCAAATTGAACAAATTTTATTAAACTCTGTCAGTTTTAACTCCTAAAACGGAAATATGGTATATTTAGCTGCTTTGCCAATTCTTGGTATAATTTAGGTTGAACTTCTTAGCACTTTTTCAAGAATGTAACGATCTTGATTATTTTTAGTAGATTTTTCGTGCTTTTAGGTATATTAAAATACACTTTTCTTAGATTTATTAGATTGGAATCTTTTCCATTATATTTCTTATTTCATTTGATCTCAGAAAATGATTATTCAATTAAAAATCACTAAATTTAAACCCGAAAATTATTAACAAGTTATTTTTATGATAATTGTACGGTAATTTTTGTATAGAATGGGAAAAACATATAAACTTAGAAACACACCTTTTTAATTATTTTATTGCTAATTTCACGGTATCATACCATTCCGAGTTTTTTTATCCAAATAAATTAAACTTTTTTAAAAGAGATTTTATTCTTCAAATGCCAGCACTAATTCAACTAAATTTAAAAATGAAAATAAATTCAAAACTCTTTTTTTCTTGTTTTTTTTTTTATAAAATAAAATCAAAATATTAATTGTAATCTAATTTTAAGATTGGAATTGGCATAATGACAAGTATAATATCTTTCCCACCAAGTTTTCTACTGATTCAGCTCTTCAGAAGATCCAAGAGTCGAGTTCCAAGAAAAGAAATATTCAAAAAAAAAATTGATGAGATACAGAAGGGCAAAAGCTTTACTAATTTGAATGAAGGCTGTGAAAACAAAAATTCAGAAGAAAATGTAAAAAAGAAAAAGAAAAGAAGGCTCCAATTTCCTTGGTGGTGCAAAATAATAGCTTATATTCTAAGTGTTGTATTTACAGGAGTATCTTTATTTTTTATCATCACAAAAGGTATTTCTTTTGGCGATGAAAAAGTATCTAAGTGGCTCGCTTCATTCATAACTGGAATATTTTCTTCGCTTTTAATTACTCAACCAATTCAAGTAGCCCTAACTACTGCTTTGCTTGTTTTAATATTTAGAAAGACTGAAAATTTTACCAATTTTGATGATGCTGATATTAACCTAAAATCTGTAGATGATTATCCGATTGCAAATGAAAAGAAATCCCTTTATTACCAACCTGAAAGTATTCAAGACCACAAAAGGACACAAGAGATAAAATTAAAATTCTTAAGAGAAAAAAAAGCAATGGCTATTTTAAGAGAAATATTTGTTTATACAATATTCTTAATGGTTTTATTTTTAGTATCATTTAATAATAAAGACTTGAACTCATATAGCTATCAAAAACACATTCAAAAAATGTTCGACATTAAAAGTTTAGAGAAAATTCAATATGTTGAAGATATTTGGAACTGGACAAAGAAGAGTTTTATTACTGCATTTAAAAGCGATACAAACAATGGTGAATTAGATAATTATATGATTGACAAAACATCATATATAATAGGAAATCCAATAATTAGACAATTAAGAATTAAAAATGGTAAGTATAAAAATACCAGGAAAATTAATATTCAAAAATGAGACCTAAATACTAAATTATTGAGGAATTTGTACAAATCTTTAATAAGATCGATATAAGACTACTTTTTCCTTTTACTCATTTTCAGAGACAGATAAAAACAAAATACAAATTATTCAAAATTCAGTAGTGAGATAAATTCTAATAATGAAATTCGATACTTCTTCAAACGTTCTACATCATGAAGCCCTTAATAAGTTAAGAATGCTTAAAAATTGAATTCAACTATTTGAGCTGAATGAAAGATATATCAGAGAAGGACTAACCAACTCTGTAACATTGGTGGTCAGGCTAGTAAAAGAATTCAAAGAAGTATGTGAATCAAGATTTATTTAATACTCAACTTTCTTGTGTAAATACAATTATTACTGGTTATAAGATTTTATTTAATATTTAATTATTTTTTTCCGAAAAGATAAATTAGTTCAGAAACAATATTTACTTAGTTATTTTCATAAAATATTTTATATTAACAATTATAAATTTTCAGTTTTTTTTTTAATTTTTTTATTAAAAACTATTTCTCTGCTTCGATCAAAAACAATGATCTTAAAAAAAGATCATCATTCAATCGATGCATTCTTCACCGAAATAGTTTGGTAATTATTGGTAGAATGTAAAAGATACATACTTCTTTTTTTAAGTTATAAAACTTTATAGTAAAGATTAAACGATATTCAAAAAGTATTTATGAATTTAAAATAGAATTTATTAAAAAATATTTTGCATTAACTTTAACTTTATTAGAATTATAAAAAAAAAAAGATAAAATTATTTTTTATATTTTGAATAATTTATTCATGGAATTAAAAATTTAAGTAGGTACAAAAAAGTACTTTAGAATGCCTAGGACCATATCACGTTGAATGCACCGGTTCTCGTCCGATCACCGAAGTTAAGCAACGTCGAGCCCGGTTAGTACTTGGATGGGTGACCGCCTGGGAATACCGGGTGTTCTAGGCTTTCTTTTTGTTTCTGTTTTATTTTTCATACA
>JAESIW010000020.1:6183404-6214720 GCA_016802295.1 Brachionus rotundiformis
ATTAAATTAATAAAAACTATTTCTCTGCTTCGATCAACAACAATGATCTTAAGAAAAGATCATCATTCAATCGATGCATTCTTCACCGAAATAGTTTGGTAATTATTGGTAAAATGTAAGAGATACATACTTCTTTTTTTAAGTTATAAAACTTTATAGTAAAGATTAAACGATACTCAAAAAGTATTTATGGATTTAAAATAGAATTTATTAAAAAATATTTTGCATTAACTTCAATTTTATTAGAATTATAAAAAAAGAAAGATAAAATTATTTTTTATATTTTGAATAATTTATTCATTGCAATTAAAAATTTTAGTAGGTACAAAAAAGTACTTTAGAATGCCTAGGACCATATCACGTTGAATGCACCGGTTCTCGTCCGATCACCGAAGTTAAGCAACGTCGAGCCCGGTTAGTACTTGGATGGGTGACCGCCTGGGAATACCGGGTGTTCTAGGCTTTCTTTTTTTTTCTATTTTAATTTTTCTGATTAAAAAAATTACAGAAATTTAAAGAAACCAATTCATATTTTTATAGAAGGAATCGATTTAAATTCTTATTTCTTAATTTACTTTCAATACTTTCTAGCCTTATTTCTAGTGACATAATTTAATTGATATTTTTCACTTTTTTATTTAATATTGTTTTGTACAAGAATTTTAAATAAATAAATTCTTGATTAAATTTTTTTTCTTAACAAATATATTAATTGCATTTAATAAGTTAATTTCTATTTTACATGTTTTTTTTAAATTTCTTTATTTAATCTGATTAATATTATAAAATTAGTCGAAAAATATATTCAATATGTACATTGTTTGCTTGGAATGCTAAATGTTGCTAAATGCCACATATTTGGATAAAAATACATAAGTGAAATGAAAGGATCCACTGGGAGATTAATATAATTCTGACTTATATTTATTTTATACATCATTTCATCCACCATATATCTTGGAATTTTATTTAAAATGGTAATTTTTTTACTCGGGTGTTCTTTGGAAGGCGAATAAAATTTCTTGACCACTTGTTCAAATTGAGTGTACAAAATTCCTGAACGTGTCATCGACTCAAATTCAAGTCGTGTCGGTGGAGCTTTAATGAACATATAAAGATAGATTTGGGCATTTCTATAGGAAAATTTATAAAATCCATAGAAAGAGTTGAATTTGTATTTAAATTCGGTGTCATGTTTTGCAATATCTGACCACATTATTTCCATATTTGAATAGCCAAAAGAATAATGAATATTAGACCTGATATGATGAGCAGTGGTATTTGAATCAAAAATGCACAAGTCCAAGAAATTCTGGTCATAAGCGCCCATATTTACCTTTAAAATGTGAAACAGGGATCGGTAGCATAGAAAAAAAATTTCATTCTCCCTTGATAGAACATTGGTAACTTTGCTTGTTAGCTCAATAAGATCTTTGGAGCCAATTTGTCCATTATTTTTACAATTATTATGATATTCGATTTCTTGAGACGGATCGGTGAATAAATTAAAATTTATAAAAATGTATATATATGAAAAAAAGGCAAAATAAATTATTATAGTGATTATCGAACTAATTAACAAATCTTTTAAAAAATCGGCTACTGAATTTGAACGCTTGGGCTCAAGACGATATTTTTGAGTGAATATGATAAAATTCAAAAGTTTTCCTTTTCTTAATTTAATCATTTTTGATTTTATTTTTGATTTTGAATCAAAAAAAACTGGATCAAATGAAAAAATAAAAAATAATTTATTACAACAATCATAAATACGGGATTTTTTAAAATTTTGTTATGTAAATTTACTTAATTAATTTATGAATGCATACAACTTTTTACATTTAATTTATTCATTTTAAAAAAGCTCTATTTTTTCTATAAAAGAATAGGTCGGCCAAAATCATCACTTTGAGTGAAGATATGGATTTCAAGTAGACCCTTGAAACACACTATATGGGAATAATCTTTCCTTGTTAAATGATAAGACAAGATAAAGATTAATTTATACATACAATTTAGCAATACAATTCTTTATAGTTTCAAAGGATTAAATATTTTTTAACAGCTCACCAAAGAGACCAATTTTTAGTTAAATTTGTATAAGGGATTTTTATTTTTAATAAAAAACATGATTGAAAAATAATTTTTTTTGAATATCAAGCAATTTTGTTTGATTAAAATTTCCAAATTCTATATTGAATTGTTAAATTGCCTCAGACGTCCTAGGAGTTGGCTAACATGTGAGGATTCTAGTGGAAACCGCGAATGAGGAGCCTAGGAGTATTCATCAATGACAATTAAAGTGAAAAATGTTTTCTTGATGGTCTCAGACCTCCAAGGAAAATGCTAACATGTGAGGATTCTAGTGGAAACCGCGAATGAGGAGCCTTGGAAGCTTCATCACCGACAATTTTAAAAACAATAATTGACTTTATTTATCAAGCCAAATAGGTCTTAAAATCTAAGTAAACCTAAATTTGTTTTAGATTTTTAAAAATTCAAAATCATAAATTATTTTTTAAAAAAAGATGTCTACTTAAAATTTGGTTATGTTTATTAACATTTTTGCTTGCAAAGCATAATTCATAAACCACTTGATTAATTATATTCTTTTTTTTTCATTTAAAATAAATCATAAACCTATTTTTTTTATTATTATTAAAAAGTAAATTTTTAGACCGATCATTTGTCTAATACGTTTATTAATATAGTCAAGATTAATGTATTTTCGAGCTTTTGATATTTGAATACCCAGTGGATTTCTAGTTGTTGGTTGTTTGCGAGCGGATTAGCAAAAAGTTATATGAAAGTTCAAGATCTATTATCATTTTATCATTTTAAAGGTAGATAAAGGTAGACAATGTCGAACGAAACCGAATATCTAAATTTACTTAATAAGCTGATTGATAGCGGAATCCAAATCGACAAAAATTTACGCCAACCAGTTTATTACTCAACGATTTACTTTGATGAACTATGCTTTGAATCGACCAGCATTATTACCGACTTGCTTAGCAATCAGTAAGCTATTAATTTATCTTTATAAAATTCTTAAAATTTATATTCAAGACGGGTACCGTACTGGTTGAGTCAGAGAATCGCTTGGTACTATTCAAACAAGTACATTAGAGAAATTATTACTGACCTTTCTCTGTCAGACCAGAATGGTCAAAAAGCTGACAAAACTAAATGTAAATTTTATTAAATTTTAAAATTAATTAACTATTAAGTAAAATTGATCACTAAATAGAAAACTGATATCTATCTATCAATTTTTTTTGTTTATTAATTTTTATTAATAATAGAGTTTTAATCATTAATTCCCAAAAATTGAATAGATTAAGTTTTATAAATTGGATTGAAAATTTTAAATATCAAATTAAGATCTTTAAAAAAGATATTTTAATTGAATTAAGATTTTAAAATTTTACTCATTTTTTTTTTACTTAGTTTATAATTTTCTTTTTTTTATAATTAAAAAAAACTATTTCTCTTCTTCCATCGAAAACAATTCAATTGATGCATTCTTCATCGAAATAGTTTGGTAATCTTTAGTAAGATGTTTTTTTTAGTTTTAAAACTTAAAAGATTAAATGATGAACAATAGATATTTTTAAATTTAAATAGTTAGTAGGAAGTTGGTCGTAGGTTTTTCGAATTTTTTATAAAGCATTCTTTTACTTCATAGAGAATCTATTTATTGATAACCAATTACACTGTCCAGCTTTGAAGGAATTCGAACAATTCACTTACGCCATGGCGTTTAGCAGTTATTTCTTAATATATAATGTGACCTATGATAAATTTTATTTTCTTACATCACTTAATTTTTTTGTTCTATAACATTGTCAAATAATCTTTAAATATAAACATCAATTTACCATCTCCATCATTCTTTATTCGATCATACCGCACCTCTTTTTGGCACTAAGATTACACTACCTATTTCTTGTTAAATTTTCTGCTTTATTTTATCTGTTTAAGGTTGAATTAATTAATCAAATTATAAATAAGTTTAAGATTTTCTTGGAAAAAATTTTTTCTCAGGTCTCTAATGGAAATATGAGTTTTAGATTGTATTAAATTTTTTGTGGTCTTAATTTTATATTTTATTTTATACAATTAGGCATTTTCTGTATTTTATCTTACATTTGAAAATTCTTCTAGCTAAAAAAACACTTATCGAATATTAATCGAGTCTTTAAGAAAATTGTCCTTAAATGAAAAAAAATCAATTCTTGTTAACATTTATTTTTTAATAATATATTTTTTGAACTTTAAATAAATGCTAATTGATTTTATTAAATTTCCAAGATTTTACTCGAGAAAAACTGGTAATTTATCTTAGAAATTCAATTTCAAACATAATCAAAGAATGGCTTAATGAGCGCTCCAATTTCGACAACCAAAAAATAGACAATTTGCTTTTTTCAATTAATCGAACGGATAAAAACTCTCCAAATGTAAATATATATTTTTTAATTTAATAATTAATAATTAATTTTTTAAAGAAGACAATTTTTTATGAATATAGTTTAAAAAATAAGCGCAGAACAATGGAAGATCGTACTTCAATAATAGAAAATATTGATATATTGACAAATTTTATTCTCCCCAGATCTGAAAAATCATCCAGACTTAGTTCCATATTCGCAGTTTATGATGGTCATTGTGGAAGTGATTGTGTCCAATATGTCAGCACTCATTTGCCTTTTTCAATCATCGACAATTTCCCAAATTCCCAATATGATAATGACCTAACCATTAAAAATACTTTTAGCTCGGTAAATGACAAGTTTACTTCTAAAGCTGAAAATGAAGCACTCAAAAGTGGTTGTACTGCTTGTGTGGCTATTTTATCTTCAGGCGATATAGTGAAAGGCGAAAATCGAAGCCTGACAGTGGCATGGTGTGGAGATAGTCAATTTGGTTTGGTGAAAAAAGGCCAAATGAATTTTCTCAGTCCAATTCATAGACCTGAGATTGAAAGTGAAAAGTCAAGAATTGAGTCCTGTGGAGGAACAATTAGCTATGAAGTAAATACTTGGCGAATAAATGGTTCTTTATCTGTATCTAGATCTTTTGGTGATGTTAATTACCAATCTTCTGGAATTACTTGTGAACCAGATGTGATGCATTTTGATCTTGACGGAGGTGAAGATTACTTTATTCTAGCCTGTGATGGTTTTTGGGAATGCGTTGATCATAATCTGTTAGCTAAATTAATTTATGAAAATAGAAATTGCAACAACATTGCAGAGATTTTGGTCATGCATGCCAAAGAAATGGGTTCAACAGATAATATTTCACTGATATTTGTCCTTTTGAAGAATAGTTTCGATGAATTAACAGTGGTTAATTAGGAAATTTGTGAATATTTTTTCAAATGAATTATTGTTTAATATTTTGAATTCGAAGTTTTGTTATAAAAGTTTATTATCGTTTTTTTTAAGAATAAAATAATTTTTGTAATTTATATACAATCTATTCAATTCCCTTTTGAGATTATATCCTTTAATGAAAAAATTATTTTTTAATGGGGAGAATTGTTAATAAAGTAATTTGATTTAAAAATTTAAATCATATAAATAATAATATTAATTTAGACTAGTTAGGGAATTTGAGAATATAAAGAAATGTTTTTTTTAAATAAATTTTTTTATTTAATAAATTCAATGATTTAAAATGAATTGACATTAAAAATTTAAGAAAAATTCATATAATAATAGAACATATATTATAAAAGAGCTGTGAATCCACTATCCTTGTAGTCAAACTCTTACTAATTTTTTGAATTTTTCAAAAAGTCCGAATTATATTGTATAAAATATATAGTTAATATTCTAACATTTTTAAAATATACGATAAAAATATTTAAAATGAAATTAAAAATAAACTGATATTAATGCTATAATATAAGTTCCTAACAAACCTATACAGGGTAACAACGAGGTAACAATATTTTGTCTTAATATCTAATCTGGCTAAAAAACACAGAACAGAAGAATTTAATGACACAAATTCATAGAAATTAAATAAAAAATTTAGCAGTATATTATTATTATTATTATTAATGTTTATAAAATTTACTTTTTTATTTAATAATAAAACTATTTCTCTGCTTCGATCAAAAACAATGATCTTAAAAAAAGATCATCATTCAATCGATGCATTCTTCACCGAAATAGTTAGGTAATTATTGATAAAATGTAAGAGATACATACTTCTTTTTTTAAGTTATAAAACTTTATAGTAAAGATTAAACGATGTACAAATGATATTTATGAATTTAAAAGTGAATTTATTTAGAAATTTTTTGCATTAACTTTAATTTTATTAAGAATTTAAAGATAAACTATTTTTGTATTTTAAATAATTTATTCATTAAAATATTAAATTTACAAATTTAAGTAGGTGCAAAAAAGTAGTTAAGAATGCCTAGGACCATATCACGTTGAATGCACCGGTTCTCGTCCGATCACCGAAGTTAAGCAACGTCGAGCCCGGTTAGTACTTGGATGGGTGACCGCCTGGGAATACCGGGTGTTCTAGGCTTTCTTTTTGCTTCAATTTTTATTCTTATTAATCTTAATTTGTACCAAAAATAATTAATAAAAATAAATTTTTTTAGAGCCGTGCAAGGTTCCTCATACAGTATGTATAACAGAAAAAATCAACATTAAAAGATGTTATAACGATTACGGTCTTTTTAACCAAGAAAAATCTAAATTTAATACTAACTGGACACATTTCATTCAAATAATAGCACTAAAAAATATTTACCAAATTTTGATTACAAACCTTAAATAAAAAAATTATAAAAAAAACTTGAAACACTGACTGATTTAAAATTGTTTCAAATAATCTAATCAAAATTTCATTTAATAATTTTATTCATCAAGCTCTAAAAGAAATTGAATTTTGAAATTATTTAAAATACAAAAATAGTTTATCTTTAAATTCTTAATAAAATTAAAGTTAATGCAAAAAATTTCTAAATAAATTCACTTTTAAATTCATAAATATCATTTGTACATCGTTTAATCTTTACTATAAAGTTTTATAACTTAAAAAAAGAAGTATGTATCTCTTACATTTTATCAATAATTACCTAACTATTTCGGTGAAGAATGCATCGATTGAATGATGATCTTTCTTAAGATCATTGTTTTTGATCGAAGCAGAGAAATAGTTTTATTATTAAATATAAAAGAAAATCTTATTGTTTAAAAATACTTGAGCAATTAAAAATAAAGTATTTTTCAATCTTTAATATTTAAATTTTTAATTATTAAAATTTAAGCCTTAACATTATTGATATCGGTGTTGGAACAGTTTATATTGTAAAAATTAACACAAACTCCTTTAGAGTTAAGCTTATTACAAATATTATTACTGAATTCATTATTACATGCGCTATTTGACACACTTCCAGCTACCTTATGAATCTAAAAATCAAAATACTTTATAATTTAAATAAATTTTTTTCTTTAATTTACTTGAAAACCATCCAACAGAGAATAGTTTCCTACATTACCACGAATTATATTTTTTGCCCCTTTAATATCTACCCAAGAATCAGCATAATTTGCACCACTCATTCCAGTTCCATCGAATGTATTTCCTTCGATTAGATTACTTTCTGATCCTTCCTTGATATCAATAGCTTCTGCTGAAATAAAAGGTCCAAATCTATTATCTAAAATTTTGTTTCTATTCGACATATCAGGACTATTATTTAACCAATTGCTCAATGATGATCCAATGTAGACTCCTTCGCCTATACCAGGACTTGCCAATCCTGTATTTTTGATTATGCATTTTTTTACTACATTATCGGAACTAGAATAGCGTAAATGAACCGCTTCTTCATTTATATGATGGATAGCCAAGTTATCTAATGTATTATAATTAGCTGAGTCTAATACGACTCCTTTTTTACAATCCTTTACTGAAAATCTTTTTAGTATCCAGTAATTAGCTTGTAAATGTATTCCGTAACCACTGCTCACAATGTAGGCTTGCTTTGAACCATAAAGGGTAATTCTATTTGAAGCCGCACCACTTTGAGTTATGCGCACAGGACCTTGGTACACACCATCAGCCATAATAATTGTATCACCAGGCTTCACCTTGCTAAGTGCATTTTTTAACTCGGATGTTGTTGATACATTAATATCAACAGCATTTGACCAAGCTATAATAGACAATATAATGTAAATTTTCATTTTATTTTACTTGAAAATTTCAGCTTTCAAATATATAATGTTCAAAAAATGATAAAAAAATTGTAACATGAGACAAAAGTAAATATATTTTGCGAATTTTTTTTATTATTCGAGAAAAAAAATTTGATTTTTTTAAGCAACAGAATTGATTCCAAAGCAAATAACTATTGTTAAAATTGAGTTTATTTTAACATGGTCTAGGTAAAAATTGGTTTACTTATAACTAATCAATCAAATTGTAACAATTTAATCTTATTTATTAAATCAGTGAAATAAAATTAAATATTTTTCGAAATTTTAAAATAAAATTTTTATTATTTTCAATAAGAACTTTTTATGTACATTTATTTTTATGATTAGGGATTAAGCTAGATAAAAGACGAATCTGATCCGATAAACCTTTATTTAAATCAGTTAAATATAGCATAAATATCTGTGCATAAGAAAAAAATTTTCTACTAAAAAAAACTTGAAAAAATCAATTTATAAATAATAATAATGTAAATTTAAAAATAATTTTATAAATTAAGTAAAAATTCTGATCAAACCATTTCTTTAATATATTTATTTGAATCTCTAGTCATTTGTGACTAGAACGGACCAAATAAATTATGTGAACAAACTTGGTCACCAAATAAATTTGGGGGTATTAGGTGACCAAGTGAAAATACAGAAAAAAATAAGTAAAGTTTTATTTTGTGAACAAATAATGTTTTTAGTGAACAAAAAAATTAAACAAAATATGTAATGGATACAACAATTTAAATTTCCCTCAACTTTGGACTAGATAGTTGGTCATATTAAAACATAGCACCAATTTAACTTATTAAAAATTAGTATATATTGCATATACTTATATATAGATTAAGGCATATATTTTTTCTAGTAGCTAATTTATTTTTCTCGAGTAGCTAATTTATTTTTCTCGAGTAGCTAATTTACTTTTCAAAATAGCTAATTGAAATAAAAAAAATATTTTGTTCAGTAGCTAAATTATTTCATATAATAGCTAATCCATTTTTTGATGTAGCAACTTTTTAATAATGATTTTGAGGTCTAATTTAAATAAATTGTCAACATGTAAGTGATAAAAATCACCTATTTTTATCAATCACTAACAGTTAAACAAAACAAGCGCATTGTTAAGCTCAGACACAATAATAGAGTTGTATATATGGTATCGTCAACAAAAGTTGATTATGAAGCAACTAAAGAAGGTTGTAGAAACTATTTGAACTCATCTGGTCCTTGGTCTACATTTCAATAATATGTGTTATGGAACAATTCATACAAGATCATAGAAATTAATGAACTAGTATGGGAATTGAGCAAATGTTCTTGTTAATATTGGAAAAAACACTACATCTGCAAACATGTAATCGGCATCAGTTACGAATTGTCCAAGTTTGACAGGTTTCCAGCTTTAGATTTGGGTATTGAACAAAACGCAAAAAGGGGTAGACTTCTGCTCTTGAAAGAAACTCAGCTGACCCTTTATATCCGAAATTGTTTAATAGACCAACAACATCAGAACAAGTAACCGCTGGTACAACAAATAGTGAAACAAATGATAGTCAACCAGCATTAAATGATTTAGCAAATCAAGCTGAACCTTCAAAGCGTCCAAGAGGTCCAATTTTTTTTCAAAAACTAAGCTATAGATTAAAAATTAAAAACAATATTTAAAATTGGACACTACCACTCTTATAACATAAATTAAATAAAATATATAATATATTGAATAAAGTTTCCCATAAATTTATTAAAGTAAAATAAAAACTGAAATTACATAAAATTTTTAATAAAATTCAATACAATCAATTAAATTCCTAATATTTCTTAATGATTTATACTATTTCATCAAAAAAATCACAAAAATAATAAATTCAAACAAAATTTTTTAATTATTTTTTTTGTTAACATTTATTAATAGGACAATAAGGCTTACTTTCATTGTCATTTAGTCTTTTTAGTTTGGAACTCGGTTCTTGAGTAGTTGTATCATCATCGAAAATCTTCTTCTTGATCTTTTCTCAAGTTCTCTCAATTTTTTTGATGACGCGCGTCTCTTTCTATTATTATGAATAGGTAAATCCATTCCGACCAAGTTAAAATCAAGAAGATGAAGTCTAAATGACCATGAAATTACATAATTACATTTATAGTGCTTTTGCCAAAATGTACAAATGCAAGTGCTTAACTTCCAGTTTTCTAGATTAATATTTATTATATAAAATGAATAAATACACTACATCATTTAATCAATAGTCGACCATTCTTTATTTTCTAGACTCTTAATTAATTTAGTAAAAAATCAATAGCATTATTTAATTTTTATTTAAAACGATTTTTTTTTTTTTAATATGCAGCTTTTATTCAAAGAATGGTCATTGATTATATTTCGCGTTTAAAATTTCTTATTAGGTACCAAGTCAAAAGAAAACGCAATAGAAAAATATAAAAACAGCTCTACTTGAGAGTCTCTATGGTTACTATGGTTTAAAAAAGTTGACAAATTTGAAAAAAATAGGATTATTTAATAAATTAAATCATAAATTTTTGATTAAATTAACATAAAAATGACCAACAGAATCGAGACTCTTGATCAATATCTGTCAGTGTGTAAACTCCACAAAAAAGAAGTGAACAAATTAATAAAAACAATTCTAGAAAATCAAACACAAACAGAACCAGTAGCAAAGTAGCATTAAAAATTGTATTAAAATTTTAAAAATAAAAATTATTTAAAAAAAAAGAACTGAAAATATCAATTTGAGTAACAATTTAAATTTAAGAGGAAACAATTATTTCCTCGAAGGTACAAAGCTTGAAAATGATGATGCATTTTGTTTGTATCATACCCTCAAAATTAACTCTTGGGTTGTCAATTTAGACTTAAGATTTAACAAGTTGAACGATGAAGGCGCCACTTGGATTGCCAAAATAATCTCAGTAAATCATTACTTAAAAAAAAATAAACTAATTAATATTTTTTTAAATTAGGAGAACAATACCATGAAATTTTTGAATCTTATGTGTAATGAAATTGGACCAGAGGGTGCTGAACAAATAGCCTTAGCTCTACAAGCAAGAATTTTTGGTTAATTTTAAAAAAAATGTCTAAAATTAAAATTTAAGAAAAACAGCACTTTGATTTATTTGAATTTAAATGGAAATAAAATAGGAAATAAGGGTGGTATGTGTTTCGCTCAAATGTTACAAGTGAACACATCACTACAGCATTTGGACATCGGCGAGACCGATTTGGTACTATTTTAAATAATTTAACCAATTTAAAATTAATAATATTTTAAGAAAATTGAAAGTTTAATTGCTCTGGCTACTATTTTGAATTATAATCGAACCTTGAAGTCTATAAATGTAAGTCGCCCTGTTCCGCAATATCAATTCGCCAATTGGATGGATGAAATTGCCCAGCATTTTGCCAACATGCTCAAAGTCAATAAAATACTTAAACAACTAGTGATGAAAAAATTCGAAATGAGAGACTACGGAATGCATTGGATTTGTGATAAACTTATATCAAATTATCATTTAATACATTTGGATCTGAGTTGGTGAGAAATTTAAAAGCCAAAAGAAAGTGCTTATTATAAAATTTTATCTTAGCAATCGAATAACAAGAGATGGTGCAAAAGATCTGGCTATTTTGCTAGAAAGAAACAATCCATTAAAAATACTGGACCTTGGCTACAATAGACTGGAGGATGACGGAGCTATTTTAATAGCCGATTCCTTAACATATGCAAACACTAATTTACAAAAGTAAATGAGATATTTGGAAAAAAATAAAATTTTGTTTTAAATTTTTACCAAGACTTTCAATAAAGTCTAATAACATAGGTGCCAAGGGTTTGTGTGCTTTGGCCGAAGCTTTAGAACGGAATCACGTTCTAACTCATATTTATATTTGGGGAAATAGACTTGAAGAAGCAGGATGCATTGTAAAAAATTTAATTAATTTTAAAAGCTTAATTACAAATTTTGATAAGGCTTTCAAAAAATTGATAGACAAATCACGTTTAAAGCAAGAAAATACCGATGTTAAGCCTTATATAGTGGATGGAAAGACTTATTTATGTGAGCTAACAAGTGACATAAGTATGTTTTATTATTGGCAACCGGCACATGGTGACGGAGTATTTAACACTTTAATTGAAGCTTTTTAATTATTGTTTAATATATTTTATTAAAAATAAGGCGTGATATAAATAAAGATATTTTTCTTGATAATTTTTTATTAGGCTATAAATTTCCCAATGAGAAGTATGCTGATGATACTAAAGTTTGTCTGTACAAACCTCTACTTCAGAAATATACAGATTTCATTTCAAGTTGGTCACTTATTGGATTTAAATATGGAAAAATATAGTGCTATACTTTTGAATCAAAAAATTCTTTAAATGATTATACCATTCATGGCAATTATAGTCGTGATAATCATTTTTGGGTAAAAAGTTAAAGGTTTCAAGAGGTTAAACATTGATTCATTAAGAAGGTTTTGGTAAAACCTAATCTAGGGTTTGCCCGGCAATTTTTGGCAAAAATTTTTGGTATCGATTTCTTGAAAAAGTCGAGAAGGCTCAAATAAGAGCGACAAAGATAATTACTTCATGAGTAAAAATAGTTCAAGAGGCAGACGAATTTGCCAAAGCTCTTAGCTGAGCTAGCATATTTAAACAAAATTAATACATTTCATTAAAAAATAAGGCCTGATATAAATAAAGATATTTTCTTAATAATTTTTTATTAAATTTTGTTTGGATTTTTACTTAAAGAGGCCCATTTTTTGTGCAGCAACTACTTGGTTTTCATTAATTAACATCTGATGCTCTTGAAATCTCATCGAAACTCGCTGGTTCATTTTTAGGTATTTTTCTAGGCAATTTGTGACACAGGTATCTTCGGTGTTTAGGACCTTTCGGCTTGTAAAATCGTTCACACAATCATTGAAACAAATTTCAGCTATTTTATTATATTGTTTAATAAATTCAATTTATTAAGATAAAAGAGTCTTTTATCTTAATTTTTTTTATTCAATTCATAGTTTTGGATTCCACCAGGGATTTTCGGAATGTCTTTAGCTTTCGTTAAAACCCAGACGCTATAAATATTCATTGATGAAACAATGGTAAATAAAAATATAATTGCTAAAAAAAGTGAATAAAATTGCAAAATAAACATCAATATAAAAAGCAAAAAATAATAATTTACTTCCAAGAAAATTGTTTTCTAATTTGATAAATAATTCAATCTAATAATTTCGAATAATTAAATTAAAAGCTAAATTATCAGGATTTAAATTCCTCAATAAAAATATCTTCAAAGTTAAATATCGATTTTTGAATTAATAAAAGGCAAATTTAGAAAAAAGAAATTCTTTAATAAAAATTAAATTGAAAATTAATTTTATAGTGCAAAAAACCATGATTAAAATTTACTTGGAAAAAGATCCTTTTAGATGACAAATTTTACAAATAAAAAGATAATATACTTGTTTTAATGTATTTTTATACCAACATAATAAAACAGATCTGTTATTTTGTTAAAACAAGCATTCAATTACTCATCTTAAAAAACTCAAAAAAGTTTTTTAAATTTTTTGAGTACTTGTTTATTTGTGAAAATGTAAATTCCAGAAGACCAGACAAGTGATGCTTTGGCAAACATGGAAGGAATGGTAGCAGTGAGTGGGTCCATTTTTCCATGATCGAAAAAAGCTGTGTACATGCTCACAACAGCATATGGTGTCCAACTAATTACAAAACTAGCTTTAATTAAAAATGGTCAATAGATTTACAATTGAAAAACAAAAATTAAAAATTGACTAGTCACCAATTAAAATTAGAGCTGAAATAGTCAACTCTTTTTCCATGCGAATTTTCTTGATCATTTTTCGATCCAAAATACCATTTGAATTGTTCAAAAATTTTGGCAAATTACGGATCTTTTTTATTTTAAAAGAAATGTGTAAATTCTTGACCATCACTAGTTTTAAATTTACTATGATAATGAGCTTTATGTTGAAGAATATAATTGCAGATAAAGGCAGCACATAGACAAAGGTAAAAATTGTTATATTGTAGCTCAATACATTGAATGTTCTTTAAAAACACATTTCACTTTTTTTAATCAATTCGCTTTTATTTTAATCTTAATCAAACCTCTCGTTCCATTCAACACTGCAGCTTGTCAAAGCTCCTTCCAGTGAGTAATGGGACCATCCGATGATAGGAAATGCGGCCCACAATGATCCAAATAGAGAACAGAAGATTATTATTATGATGGATGTTTTGTAGTTAAATCTTTTAATACTTAGAGGCCTATAAATTATATAAAACCTTTACAAAAATTTTAAAATTATCTAACTCTAATTTTTTTAGATTTTTTTTTATTCTTAACCTTTCGAATGATAACGCGGTTAGTAGATAAAGACTAACACATCCAATCGAGTACATGACAAATCCAGCAAAAATACATCCACCTTTTCCATATATCCATCTAATAAATATTTTTTTATTTTTACCAAATAAATGGATTTTTTACTTGCAGTAGAAATTGCTTAAGATTACCATCGGCATTTGTATTAAAGATCCTAATAAATTACAAAACGTAATTGCCAATATGAATATGTTCATCGAAGTTCGCAAATCTTTGAAATAGATCAAAATCCAAAACAATACTGAATTCGAAACTAAGCTGAATAAGAAAACAAAAATATAATAGATTCCGATCATCCATAGCTTGTAGCAGCTTATTGCTGGCTCAACATCGTAAGGATCAGAATTTCCTTTTAAAAGTGAATTATTATACATTTTTCTCTTTGTACTAATCTTAAAAGAATATATTTGACTTTTTACTTCATTAATGTCTTTAATATTTTTTTAGATCACTAACAAAATTTTTAATCATCTAAATTATTATTTTTATAACTTAACTAGAATTAATTCAATTTAAGTATTTAAACTAATTAATACTAGGCAAATTTTGATTGAATTAAATTAAACTTCATATTTAATATCTTGAAACTTGAACAAGATTAAATTTTTTTGAGAATATCAGACTAAGATGCTTTTTATATTTGAATACCCCACATGAATTCGATTTTTATTTCTTTTAAAATTATAATTTAATTAATTAGAAAAGATAAGATAAATTAATCAAAAGAAAAATATATATTTTGATCTGTTGATATTTTTTAATCTAAATGCAATCTTAAATTCGGTTTAAATAAAGGAAAATAAGAAATTTATAATTGAAATAATTAACACATATCAGACTTTTAATTGAGCATCAAAATTTTTAATTCTTTAACAAAGAAAGCATTTTTAATTGTATTATAAGACATTTATTTATGCTTATATTTTTTTGTCTAATCTTCGATATGTCTTCTATAACCCGTTGTTTAGGTTCTTTTTTTCAAGTCATTAATTTATAGGAAATCAAGGTAATTATTTTATTAGTTTTTAAAATCGTCTACTGTCTTATTAAAATAAGAAATTTACTTTTATATTTAATAAGTAAAACATTATTCAGATCTTTTTTGTATGTTTTTCCGTTTTTAGACTATTAATCAAAAATATTATTATTTCATCATTTATTTTATAATAAATTTAGAATATTAAGCAAAATGCGACCAAAATATCGATTCGAATCTTTCTCAACCAGAAGTGCCATCTAACATATAAGACAATCATTTTAATGTATTTTAAAAGGTTTTTTTTCTCTTTTTTTACATATTTTCCTTTTTATCCTAATAAAATTGATGTGTAATGAATTTTTAGTGTGAAAAAAATTGAAAATAATTAATTAAATAAATTTTAATATCTAAGAATTTAATTATCATGTATTAAGTATCATGCTTTCCTTTTAAAAAAAATATCTCTTCCTAAAATAATCAATAGATATCAAGGATCAGAAAAAATATAATTGCAGGAAGATTTCGGAATATCGCTAGTTATAAGTCCACAAAACGGAACCAAGTCTTTCTTTATATTCAAAACAAACTCGTACATGTAAACCTTTTTAAAAGAGAGGCAATTATCTTTAATTTATAATAAAATAAATGAATAAACTTGATGTTGCCATTCGATTGGTAAAACAATTAACTGAACCAATTAATAGAAGCGATAGGTCCGCAAGACAATGAACTTAATCAACAACAAAAAGTCAAAATTATACAGGAGCAGCAGGAGGACTCAAGAATGAGGCAAGATATCTTTATTGTGAAAAGAGTCTCAACTGAAAGCCTTTGGTAAATCAGTATCCGACTTATCAACTAGGTAAACCACTAATGAATTAGTGAGCAATATTCAACTGATAAACTTGTATAAATCCAATGCTTAATGGTACTGTCAGTTTGATTAATATCAGTCAGTACCATAGATCTTAGTAATTTTTTAATGTATTTATAATTTATATATATTTTGGTTTTATTTCAAAATTCTAGATTAAAAAAATTATTCTCATTTATTTATTTTATAAACTATCCAGAAAGTTTGCTGGTTTTATTTAAGCTTTGTTTTTATAAACTATTAATTGGTCACAAATCAATGGACACACTTAGGCCTGATCTTTAAATATTGAAGAAGATTAAAAATTTAATCTTTTGTATATGCTTTCATAAAGAATAATAAAAAATTATATTTAAAAAGTTTTTAAATTTAAACTCAAAAGAAAAAATAATGGAAATAAATTGTTTTATATTAAAACATTTTTCAAGAAATTATCTCATTGTCCTTCAAGGGTTTCTAAAATTTATGTTTTAATGTTTTTTTTTATTAAAAAAAATATGATACAATAAAAGTTTATTTTAATTTTATTAACTAGTTTCAAAACCTGGACTTGAAATTCTAACAATTAAATTTATATATTTTTAAAAACTAAGATAATTTTTAAATTCTTTAGCCAAAAATAGATTTACAATACCAATATTAAAAATTCTAGCTTTTAATTATTTGTACTCAAGCACACTAGTCAGTCTTAAAATTTATTTTTAATGCAAAGATGTAGACAATTAGGATTAGCAGAAAAAAATTAATAGTTTATTTGGAAGTTAATTTAATTAAAAATTTGTTTAATTTTTTCAAATATTTAATTTATAGGATAATAAATATTCAAGAAAAAAAAGGCTATAAATTTCCCAATGAGAAGTATGTTGATGATACTAAAGTTTGTCTGTACAAACCTCTACTTCAGAAATATACAGATTTCATTTCAAGTTGGTCACTTATTGGATTTAAATATGGAAAAATATAGTGCTATACTTTTGAATCAAAAAATTCTTTAAATGATTATACCATTCATGGCAATTATAGTCGTGATAATCATTTTTGGGTAAAAAGTTAAAGGTTTCAAGAGGTTAAACATTGATTCATTAAGAATGTTTTGGTAAAACCTAATCTAGGGTTTGCCCGGCAATTTTTGGCAAAAATTTTTGGTATCGATTTCTTGAAAAAGTCGAGAAGGCTCAAAGAAGAGCGACAAAGATAATTACTTCATGAGTAAAAATAGTTCAAGAGGCAGACGAATTTGCCAAAGCTCTTAGCTGAGCTAGCATATTTAAACAAAATTAATACATTTCATTAAAAAATAAGGCCTGATATAAATAAAGATATTTTTCTTAATAATTTTTTATTAAATTTTGTTTGGATTTTTACTTAAAGAGGCCCATTTTTTGTGCAGCAACTACTTGGTTTTCATTAATTAACATCTGATGCTCTTGAAATCTCATCGAAACTCGCTGGTTCATTTTTAGGTATTTTTCTAGGCAATTTGTGACACAGGTATCTTCGGTGTTTAGGACCTTTCGGCTTGTAAAATCGTTCACACAATCATTGAAACAAATTTCAGCTATTTTATTATATTGTTTAATAAATTCTTTTATCTTAAGATATAAATAAAAATAAGCTAAAAATTAAATATTTTTGGACAATTTACAGCTGGAATTGTCTCTTCAAAATTTTGGACATTTGGATTTTGCATTTTTCAGATTTTTTTCTTTGTGAATAATAAAAACAAGCTACTTGAAAGATTTCTAGTTGAAAAAAATCCAGTTTAATATTTCAAATTTACATTAAGGTATAATTTTCCAAACTAAATCAAAACCATCTTTACAATTAAACTTTTTTAAAACAAAAACTTTGGCAAATTACCGATCTATTTTAATATAAGGAAAAATCTAAATTTTGACCACTAGTTTTAAATTTAAAATGATAATGAACTTTATGTTGAAAAATGTACCAATTGTAATAGACAAAAGTAACAATTGTACATTGTATGTTCTTTAAAAACATATTTCGCTTTTTTTTAATTAATTCCCTTTTATTTTAAAAGCAAAATATATAATATATTAAAAAGATATTCTTTTGTTCTTCATGTTATTACACCTAATTGACAAATTTTTTAGTCGGCTTTTTCAATAAACAGTTTTGTGAATCGATTTTTCCATATCATCTAGATTTGGTCTATATTATTGAAAATAAACTGAATGAATTCAACATAAGACAAAATTTATTAATTAAAGAGTACTGGGAATTAAGAAATTTGCAAGGCGTATCCTTTGTTGGAAACCTTGCACATAGAGATGGTCGAACAATAACACAATATATTCTTCTTTAAGCAATTAAAGAACAGTTCAGTGTGCTGGAATATCTTGATATAAAAAGTTTGATCAGAAAAATACATCATTTTGCAACCAACCTAATAATGTGGAGAAAAAAGCTCATATTGATGTTCAGAGAGTTCTCTATCAACAATCAATCATTTATTGATGGAATAAAATCGTGATCTAGTTGATTCAATTAAATTTGCTGTAAATCAAATAAATTAAACATGGAACTAAACTTAGCCGCTAAGCTAAATAAAAGTAGGGCCTACTTTTATTTTTACAAATTATTAAATGACCTTCTTAAGATAGATTTTTATCTATTATATTTTCGATATTTTTGTATATCTTTCTATAAACTTAATTTACTAAATTTAATTGTATACTAATCTTTTTTTTGTTCAATCATATTTCAATTTGTCCATGGGACTTAAACTTGTTCAAATAAATAAATATTAAATAAAATAAAACATTAATTAAATTATTTTGTTATATTTTTTGAAAAATTGGTTAATCTGAAGAAAGTAAAATTTTAGTCTATATAAAAA
This sequence comes from Brachionus rotundiformis, assembly GCA_016802295.1. Lineage (NCBI taxonomy): Eukaryota > Metazoa > Rotifera > Eurotatoria > Ploima > Brachionidae > Brachionus > Brachionus rotundiformis. The sequence continues at coordinate 6,202,808 of JAESIW010000020.1, forward strand.
CTCGTTAAACTTGCATAACACTAAATGTATTGAAGAATCATTATAATTAAATTTCACAGTTCTTGCAGACTCAGTATGCGGTCTACCAAGTACCCACAATAAAATAACTGTCAGCCACAACCAAAAACTATTCAACACAAAAAAACTAAATCTATTATTTATTAAAGATATTTTTTTATTGACTTATATTTTTTGTAGTAGAAAAAATATTTTTTTATAGGAAAATTATTTTTAATTATAAAAAAAAAATATATTAATTTTTCTTTAAGATTTAAATATTTTAAATTTTTTATATTTTTATGTTTATTATGAAAAAAATTGTAAATTAATTAGTATGTACAAATTATAAATTATTCTTTTAATTGAAACTTAATTAACAAAATCATTTCATTTAATTCTTTTTTTATTTACAAATTTGTATCATTATTTTCTGTCTTACATTTTACTTTTTGCACTTTTCATTTTTTAATTTTAATACATCGCCAGAATTGGCGCAAAATGAAAAATAAATAAATAAATAAATAAATTAATTTTTCTCGGTCTTCCTCTTTTACGTTTCGCGGTTTGACCATTTTGATTTTCTAATGATTGATTATTTCCGCCAATGCTCAGTTTGATTTATTGTTGTCGCTGATTGAGTTTGAATTGAAGGTTCGATAATGGCTTGTATTGATCTGAAAATTTGCACATTTAAAGGACCAGTCGAATTTCTCTCTAGAGCCGGTAGAGCCTTTTTCCAATATTGACAACTGCAAGTACTCAATTCCCAAATCTCATTGTTTATATCTATTACATGCATTGAATCACTCCAATTTTTATATTCATTGTAACTGCCCCAAGTTGATTTTTGAAAATACGCTTACACATTTCTTTAGTTGCTTGTTGTTCATTCTTTGAAGCTGTGACCATATAAATTGTTCGTCCACTTTGAGTAAATTTTACTATTCTTTTTTTTAAGCGCATCCATTCAAAGCTTAGTTTCCATTCGTGATTAGAACCTTCTCGTTTTGTCGCAAATTTCTCGGTAGTGTTGACTTAGGGTCCCGATTTGATGACCAATCTGATAACAATTTATTCATGCAGATGACGAACTGTCGAAGAGGTAGGCGATCTCTTAAGGTTGCTTCGTCTTTGATAACATCGTTTGTTGATTCCAAGGCATTATTCGTACTTGGGTAACCATCTGCGTAACCTTCATACCAACGCACATGGTACTCAGATAGCCATTATTGGTCACAATGATCAAACATATTGTTTATATTTGCAACATTTCTTGAAGTCGATTTTGTTTTTAATAGATTCTAAACAGTTTCAAAATGTTCTTTTAAAACTGATTCTTGAAAAAAATTGATATCTTCGACTATCTCTTTTTTCAATACTTCACCCCATGATTTGAAATATTTTTTTCTATTAGGAAAATTATTTTTTCTATAAACAAAAATATTTTTTCTAAAAAAAATTCTGACTTTGCTTCGCCAAGCACGACTTGTTGTGATCGCCCAGTTTGAACCTATCCAGTTTATCAAACGCTCACCAAAACCATAAAATTTAAGTTTAAATACTAGCTTTGTGTGTGAAATTTTGTCAAAACCTTTTGCAAAGTTTTTCATCTTTTAAGAACTAAAAATATTCTCAAAGGTTTAAAAAAATATATATGAAGGACCTTGAGTCCGACATAGAGTATCTATTTAAAATAATGAATGAATGAATTGTGCAAAAGAAACTGTGTCTGGCATAAAAAGTTGCCACTTTTTCGAAATAATTCTATAAAAAAAATAAGTCCTTGATCTGTAATGAAATTGTAAACTTAAACTAAACACCCACTTTATTTTTAAAAAATTTCTTTTTTGTTAAATTTGATTTGAAAATTTAAAGTGGTATAATTTTTAAGAATCGTTTACAAATTTTTTACAAGTGGGCGATTTTTACAGTAGCTAGTTTAAATAAAAAAAGTCTATAAATTTAAAAACCAAACTGTTATATAGAGAGTATTGATATATTATTTAAGTTTTTTTCAATTAAACATTCTAAAATTTTAATTTACAAATTTTAGATTCAAATAAAATGAGTAATTTTGACGATAGTTTGAATATTCAAAATTTTGAATCACTAATGATGTCCCAAAATTTGAAAATAAATACAGATAAAAGTAAGTTGTTAAAAAATGAATTTTGAATTTTTTTAAAACCTTAATAATTTTAATCAAAGCCAAAGACTTTTGTTGTTTGTCTATAGAAAAAAATGCTAGATTTAATCAACATACTATGAATTTTTTAATAATAATTTTGATGATAGTTTTCTTAATATCTTATATAGTATTTTCAATACTAAACTTGAGAATAAAAAATGATTGATCAATTAATTATGGTTTACAATTTGGAGATGTTCTAAGAATTAACTTTTGGAATACTGAAAATTTTAATTTAATAAAAGTTTAAAATCCTGCAATAATATTTATTTAAAATAAGATATCAAAATATTTAAAAATAAAAAAAATAAAAATTTAATTCTAAATATCAAAATATTTTTTTTGTATTGAAAAAAACATAATTAAGAAATAATTATATGGTCTCTGAAAGAGTTTTAAAAAATGCGCTTTTAAATAAATTAATTCTAAGAAGTCAATAAATTAAAGAAATTCATTTTGATTGAGATTGTGATTCAACTTTAGATGTTGATGCTTGATGTTGAATAGTACCTTTATTAAGTTTTGTAAAAAATATTGATTGAAATTTTTAATTGTTAATTAGTTAATTTTACTTGGCATTAAGGTTAAACTCTTTTCTTCCTCTATATTTAGAAACTGTTTTTTAAATTTTTTGAGTACTTGTTTATTTGTGAAAATGTAAATTCCAGAAGACCAGACAAGTGATGCTTTGGCAAACATGGAAGGAATGGTAGCAGTGAGTGGGTCCATTTTTCCATGATCGAAAAAAGCTGTGTACATGCTCACAATAGCATATGGTGTCCAACTAATTACAAAACTAGCTTTAATTAAAAATGGTCAACTGATTTATTTATTTATTTTATTTATTTATGTCACCAATTAAAATTAGAGCTGAAATAGTCAACTCTTTTTCCATGCGAATTTTCTTGATCATTTTTCGATCCAAAATACCATTTGAATTGTTCAAAAATTTTGGCAAATTACGGATCTTTTTTATTTTAAAAGAAATGTGTAAATTCTTGACCATCACTAGTTTTAAATTTACTATGATAATGAGCTTTATGTTGAAGAATATAATCGCAGATAAAGGCAGCACATAGACAAAAGTAAAAATTGTTATATTGTAGCTCAATACATTGAATGTTCTTTAAAAACACATTTCACTTTTTTTAATCAATTCGCTTTTATTTTAATCTTAATCAAACCTCTCGTTCCATTCAACACTGCAGCTTGTCAGAGCTCCTTCCAGTGAGTAATGGGACCATCCGATGATAGGAAATGCGGCCCACAATGATCCAAATAGAGAACAGAAGATTATTATTATGATGGATGTTTTGTAGTTAAATCTTTTAATACTTAGAGGCCTATAAATTATATAAAACCTTTACAAAAATTTTAAAATTATCTAATTCTAATTTTTTTAGATTTTTTTTTATTCTTAACCTTTCGAATGATAACGCGGTTAGTAGAAATATACTGATACATCCAATCGCATACATAAAAAAACCACCATACTGACAACCACTTTTCTTGAAAATCCATCTTAAAATTTATCCATATAAAATTAGTTTTCAGATAAAGAATAATTTTTTACTTGCAATTAAAGTTACTTGCGATAACCATTGGCAATTCTACCAAAGTTCCTATCATATTACATGTAGTCAAAGCTATCATGAATGTATTCATCGAGTTTCGCAAATCTTTGAAATAGACCAAAATCCACAGCAATACTGAGTTAGCAATCAAACTCAAAAAAAAGATACAGAGACAATAAACTGCAATTATTCTTAATTTGTAGCATTCTACAGGCGAATTGACATCAAATGGATCTGAATTTTCTCGTATAGAGCTATTGTTCATTTTAGTCTATTATTTATTAATAAATTTTAAAATTAAAGATAAGAATTTTGCAATTGACTAAAATAGCAGAAAGAATTTTCAAATCTTTTTTTATTTAATATAAACTTAATTGATTTTAGGAAATACATTATTTAAAATCATGCAAAAGTTATACTTCATTTTTGACTTGAAGGAAATTCATAAATTCTCCTAAGGAATAAAAAATACTCTCTTACTTTCTAAAACTAAATCATTTGTTTCTATAATTTAGAAAAATTTTTCAAATTTTTGTTCCTTCAAATTCAACTTATAAAAAATTATTAAAAATTAGATTTGAGTTTTTTTCTGTTTTTTTTTTAATAAAATAAAGATATATTTTTTTAATAGAAACATGTGAACAAATTAATATAAAAAGATAATTGAATCTTAAAAGTAATTGGAATCAAAAACAGCGGATGATTTGTTGAAAAGATTTAAAAAAAACCAAAAATCCAGCCAAAATGGCACTTAATAATTTTTGAGAAGACTTCAAATATTTAAATAAACCTTTCCTAGTCAACACATTAGGTTATTCTCAGTGTAATACGCAAATTTTGAACATCAGCCGACATTACATCATTAATTAATAGATTTCGCTTAAATGCACGCTGATTTTTTATTTAATTTTTAACACAATATTTAATTTGAAAAACCCTTCATTTGAAATAATAAGAAATAGGGTGTTCAGACAATCTTTTATCTTTTAAAACCAATGAAGAATATCACCAATGATTAGCTAAAAAAATATAAAATATCAAATATAACATCGAAGAAAGAAAGCAAAAAAATATTCAGACTTTATCAAATATGTTTTACCTCTTTTTCAGTACATCTCGTAATCAACTTAAACTTAAATGCTTTTAAACTAATAAAATTGATCGTTTTTTCATATATACTTTTAATTAATCAATTTTTGATCAATATGTGATAATTGTGTATATCAAATAATTTTTGAAATTATAAAAAAAAATTTAATCAAAATTAATGTCTTTTGTGATCCTAACTGAAACAAACAATTCATCAATTTATTCCATTAAGTATACTGTAAAAACAACTAATTCGAAAATCCAGTATATTATCTCTTTCATACAATTTTTTTAAAGTTAGCTTGCTATTTTTCAAAGAAAATTTATAAACTAAAATGTTCTGTTAAAAAAGAGGAATTTTCTCAATAATTGAATTAATGGAGTTTGACCGGTGCGATTATTTTTTTTGGAACGCTTGTGTCCCAAATATGAGACTGTACAAAAGATTTGTTTGCCAAAAGGGAAGATGGAAGAATTCATTGGCACTTAATTCCATAAATAATATAAAAACAAAATTTATTTATAGAAATAAATTTCTATTAAATTTAATTTTATTTTTTACATCAAATTATTTTACATTAAATTAAATTTTAAGTATCATATACTGTATTGAAGCTTAGGTTCTTAGCTTTTGAATGACATACTTTTTATAGTACTTTTATATTAAAATGGATGAAATGTTTACGCAGGAAAGGGTCCATAGATTAAAAGTAAAAAAACTGGTACAAAAATGCTTTAAATCAAGCTTGAATATTAATAATTATTATTAACAAGCCACTTATTAGCTTTTATTCTTTTTAAAATGTCAAAGTTTCAGGTAATTATCTAACTCTGATCGAAAGTTATAAAATAACTACATTATCCTTGTAGTATCAAATTTTTTTAATCCAAGTATTACTGGGCAACTATTAATTTTGAAGTTAAATAAACTTAGATAAATGTTCATCTCTCTTCTATTAAGTTTAAAAGACAAAAAAGAAAAAAATCAAAGCAAATAATCGAATCGAACTTCTTTCTACTAAATGTTAAATAAATCATAACAAATCATAAGGAAATTACTTAAAAATTCAAAAATTCAATTTGATAATTTGAAATAATTAAGACAATTTTTGACGTCCTGGATAAAGGTGAAAATAATCATACTTTTTTACTAAATTAAATCAAAATTGAAATTTTTTAAACTTTTATGTTTAATTTATTTATATTTTGAGTCAAGTCAATACCGAAATCGGCTTTGGCAACAGGTTTTAAATTACTAAAAAATTTATCACATTGGTCTATTGGATAGACTAAATCTTTTGATCTATGAATCAACTTTTCATATCCATTCCAAGCTATCATCACACCATTGTCTGTGCAGTATTTTACCGGCGGACAAGATAAAATCAAGTCAAATGAATTGCATAAATTTTCAATATTAGACCTAATGTAAAGATTTGATGCCACACCGCCAGAGACCACTAAATTTTTTATTTTGATGTTTTTATACTGTAAATAAACAAGAGATCTTTTAAGTCTATCTTCAAGTTGCAAACTGATAGCCTTTTGGACACTGGCGCAGATGTTTGCCATAAGTCGATCATTTAAAAATCTTTTGTATACTCCATTAATTTTAATTAGTTGATAATTGTTTTCAATTAATTTATCTATGAGTCGATGAGCGGAAGCCAATAACCCAGAATAGGAAAAATTACAGTTCTTGTTCTTTCGGCAATAGTTTAAAATCATATTTGTAAAAATAGGGAATGAGGATTCATCGCCATTTAATGCATATTTTTCCATCAATGCTCCACCAGAACTACAATCAAATCTACTTGTCTCAAATAATCCAAGTTGTCTTGATATTTTATCAATGCAATTACCTTAAGAGGGAAAAATATTATTTAAATGCTTCAATTATCCAGTACCAACCTGGTGAGATGTCAATGCTGTCGCCAAGTCTATAAAATTTATCGTAACTCTCTACCAAAGCAATTAAGCAATGACCTCCGCTAATTAAGAGTGTAATGAAGGGAAATTGGATATCTTTGTCAAACAGACGGCTGGTCAAAGCGTGAGCTTCCATGTGATGAATTGGTATAAAGGGGATTTTGTACTTTTTAAGAAGCAAGATACTGAACTTAATGCCTTCCCAGAGACAGGGCTCTAGGCCTGGTTTGATTGTCAATGCCAAAGCATCTATATTTTTCCATGTATTGCCATTTTTTTCAATACAATCGCTTACAGCGTGAATTAAATTGTCACGATGTAGCCTCCGAGCTAGATCCGGTATCACTCCGCCCGACCATGATGTAAATTTTCCTCTTTGTTTCGCATATCCGAGGTTTTTGTGCATCAAAAATTGATTGTATTTGCTTTCAGCTATAATTTCATGATTGCCAGAAACTATTCCTACGCCCGTATCATCACAACTTGTTTCTATACCAATGACTGTGGAATATCTTCTTGTTAAAATTGATTTTGAGATTTTAAGCATCTAAATTTATTTCATATTTTTGATTTTATATGCTTATTATTATCAAGTTTAAAATTTTTTTGCCAAGACTGTTTGCTTAAAACACCTGTTCTGCTTAATTACTAATATCACATATTTGTTAAAAAATTTACTCTCGACTTTTTTAAATAAAATAAAAAATTTTATCAATCAAAATATTTTTCTAAAACCGTATTAATTTTGTTTATTATTTATTGAAAAAGGGATCGTATCTTGTAATAAAAAAATATATCTATCTATTTGTGTGATAATTTTCAAAAATGTAGCTATATAAAAAGCTCTTCAAAGAAAAATAATTCAAAATTTTTTAAAAAATTTTATTTATTGAGTTATTATAAATACTTTTTTTTATATTTTACTTGTTTTTCTTGCTATCTTTGGCCTTAGCCGAGTCCGAATTCCAGTAATAAACCAATTGACCAACAAGGAGACCGTTTGCCACTGATACAGCTATATATGTTATAATCATGTATAAATCGCCGGTTTCTTGTATGGAAGTAAAGATACGAGCCACACAACCCAGAAATTGTAGAATTAAAGTTATTGATGAAAGATTACCAGTACTTGAATTTCTAAAATTTTCAAATCCCTGAATTAATTTAGAGAATACTGATAAGAACAAGCTCAAAGTGTTTAATAGATAAATTATCTCGCCTGGTATCATGTTGGCAAATTGAAGACTAGTAACTATACCAATTATGATCATTGACAAAATAAGCTGAACTTTTTGATTTTGATAAAAAAGAACCATAAACAAAATAATGCATCCCTGGGCATAAAGAGAGTATGTATCACCATATGCTGCTATAGGAAAATTTTTGTAGTAGCCGTATGACATGGATCCAAATATGGACAAAAGACCTAGTATCTCTGATATTAAACTAATTCCTTTGCTGTTTCCGGCTTTTAAAATAATTAAAATTTGAGGTACACGCAGCATCAAGCTTCCGAGAAGTATTCCATAGCCAAGTCCTTTGCTTAGTATCATTTTGATACATGGAGGGTTGAATAAATTAAATTTATAAAAAATTTCCTCATAGCATTGTTCAGACATAAACATGAACATTAGTTTTTCAAATGCTTCCATCTTAGTAATCTAAATTAATTATTTGCTGTTATTTCTACAAGATTAAAAATGTTTAATGAATATTAAAAAAAATAGTTTAATTTAATCAGAAATTAGAGAAATTCTTTCGTCAATTTATTTAATTTTATTTTTTGAATTTAATAGAATTAAATATCTAAAATTATTATAATTTAACACAGCTATATATAAAAGAATAAAATTCAAAAATATCATTAAAACCAAATTATGATCAACTTTTGTCTAAAGTCGACTTTGGAATGTTTTCTTATAGGTCTAATTCTTTGGAGATAAAATTTAAATTTTAAAATAAAAAACTGTTGATAGCTCTACATAAATAAATTTTTTGATAATCAAATTTAAAAGCTTTATAAATATCAATTCTTTAATTAATTAAATATATAATATTAAATAATATTTGAAAAAATTTTAAGTGATTAGAAGTGGCTCTTTTAAATTTAAGTTTATTTATTCGAAAAGCTAATTTACGAAAAAATAAATAATCAAAAATTAGATTAAATATATTGTTAAATATAATGTTGAATTTTTTCTTCCTAGATCAGATATCAATAATCATGAATTAATGCTCCAATTTGGAAAAACTTGCAGCCAAACTGTAAATGACCAATCTCTGAGGCTCAAATGTATAGCTCTACCAGCAATTAAATTAGTATCATTGGTACAATATTGTTCGTTATCTATTTAACAGATTTTATAGGATCATTTCCCGGATGAAATCCAAAATAATGTAACTTATGGAATTTGGGTTTCAGATACTCTAAAAATTTCACATAGCCATTTTATTAACTATTACTCCTTGAGCTGACTAGCTCCTCTTTCGTATTCGTCTAATGATCTTCACTAGATCTAGTTCCCACAGCATGGCAAGGTCTCAACAAGCGAAGATAATCTGTCAACTATGGTGAAATAAATTCTACTCAAAGTGAGAAATTTTGAAATCACATTTTTGCTCTTCGCAGAATCAGATCATTGATATATTTTTTCCCAAGTTTTCACAAGAGCTTACTGTAAGCTCCATTTTCAGTTATTATTTAATAATTTTTTTACTATTTAAATATTATTAAACAAAAATAATTTATTTGATTAATACAAAAAGAAAAACTAAAAAGAAATCTCGGAACAAAGCATAAACTTTTTGTTTTTTAAGTTAAAATTTGGAAAATGCAGATTTTCCGATCACATCTTATAAGTAGATAAAAAACATTGAGACTAAAGAAATTTAGAGTATACGAAAGCTTAAATGGTACACGAAGCATTAATGCAACTGGAATAATTTCTTTTCTGCTTGTCATTAGATCTTTGTAAATTTCTCAACGACAAGCCATTTTGGATACCAGAACCAATTCGTTCTGGATTAATTTGTCCACTTTCAATACTAGTCATAATTATACGAGCACATTTTAAAAAAGCTTCCTCGACAAGTTCACCGTTTAGAGCGCTACATTCGACAAAAATCAGATCTTTTAAAATTTAACTTAAATAATAGAACTATTTTGGATAATAAAAAATACCATTTTCTTGGGCAAATTGGCTGGCTTCCTGATACGAAACTTCACGATGAGATTCCAAGTCCTTTTTATTGCCAACAAGAATAACCACAATATTTGGACTTGCCAAATTTCGCGCATCACTTAGCCAATTCTGAAGAGAGTTAAACGAGTCGCGACTGGCAATGTCATAGACCAATAGGGCTCCAGCAGCTCCACGGTAGTAGCTTCTTGTCACAGAACGAAATCTTTCCTGACCTGCTGTATCCCTTAATTGAATTAAAAATTGATTTCTAATTAAAATTAAAAAAAATAAATTCTACCATATTTGTAGTTTGATCGATTTGTTGTTCACATTTACCAATTTGCTACCAAATTCCACTCCAATTGTATGAGTGGTATCTTCTTTAACTTGAATAAATTTTAGTCAAAATTTTAATAAAATTCTGATAAAAAATTTACATTTATTCTCTACAAATCTATGTAGAATACACGATTTACCAACACCAGTTCTTCCAATAATCAAAAATTTAAATAGATAATCTTAAAATTTTAAATTAATTAAGTCTAATAAAACACCAAGAATGCTCTTGCCATAAGAGTCAGTTGGATTTGACATTGTTTCTTAATAGACAGCTTCTAATACATTAAATCTAATCTAAAAAAATAATTAATAATAATTTTTATTCCAGAATATTAAATATGCGTCATAGAATATTTGGCTCTTTGGATAAAAGTTTTTTTTTAAACCAAAAAATAATTTTGGAAAAATTTCAAAGGGTTTTTTAGCTAAATTTTGTTCAAATTGGTCATTTTTTTTAGTTTATTGGGTGTTTCAAAATATAAATATTCGAAATAATACCTTGAAATATAAATTATGTTTATAAACTATTATTCCTTTTTTTTCCTTTAAAAGCAAAACTAAATTTTTGTTTTCTTAAATTTATGTTTTTTATTGATGCCATGTTAATATTTAATGAAAATTTTTAATTAAATTTTGATCAATGGTTCGACTTGCTCACATCTAAGATTAAGTTTTTAACATTGGAATTTACTACACACTAGCATCAAAAATAATTATTAAATGTTTATTTTATGGTATGCAAAAAATGCCTTTAAAAAAAAAGATTTCTGAAAGAATTTCCTGAAAATTATTCATTTAAAATAAATATATTCACATAAAATATTTTACCAATTTTAAATCGTTAAATTAACCTTCTATATATTTATTTTTAGAAATTGGAGAAATTTGAAAAAAAAGATTAAAACAAGAATATTAAATAAATTATATAACAAAAATAAAAATTCATTTAAAAAAAATTATTTAAAATATATGAATAATTTAGATACAGTTTCGTGACATAATTCATTCGTTTACAGCTTTCCTAGATGATATTTTTAAATTTTAATTGCTCTCTTATTTGAAAATTTTTTTCGAACGAAATATTTTATCTAAGTGGAGAAAAGTTATAATTAATTACAATAAAATAAGAGTGTTTTGAAATTAATCCACAGCTTTTTAAGTATTTAGAGTTGGTAATTCTTTAACATTATTATATTATATGTTATTATAGGTCTTGGCAAAAAAATAGTCTATTGCTCTTTAATGCATTTTGCAATTTCTTACATTTTTCCTCAAATTTTTTACAAGCAGATTATCTTTTAGTGGGCACATTATCTTATCTTTAAGAGTTTTGATAGTTAAGATTAAAATTCCTTTAAATTAATGAATTTTAAAAGGTGATTAAAAATTTCATGTTGAGATCATTTTGTGATTTCAATAGATAATCGGACTACACTCGAGTCTTGTTATAACGATGCTGATTAATACGATATTGGTTAATGCGATGTCCATTTTTCCGCCCAAATACATCATATTATCCAAACTCGACTGTATTTAATTTTATATTTTTATGATTGATGAGAAATTCTGATTAATTTAAGTCTAGCTTGTGAAATTAAAGAATTATCTACAC
>JAESIW010000020.1:6216584-6236377 GCA_016802295.1 Brachionus rotundiformis
TTGCTCTTTAATGCATTTTGCAATTTCTTACATTTTTACTCAAATTTTTTACAAGCAGATTATCTTTCAGAGTTTTGATAGTTAAGATTAAAATTCCTTTAAATTAATGAATTTTCAAAGGTGATTAAAAAGTTCATGTTGTGATCATTTTGTGATTTCAATAGATAATCGGACTACACTCGATTCTTGTTATAACGATGCTGATTAATACGATATTGGTTAATGCGATGTCCATTTTTCCGCCCAAACACATCTTATTATCCAGACTCGACTGTATTTAATTTTGTATTTTTACGATTGATGAGAAACTCTGATTAATTTAAGTCTAGCTTGTGAAATTAAAGAATTATCTACACTCTTAAAAAAATATCTTTTCTGTGACTTTAATCATTTAGGAAAATGGTTCCATTGGCAAATAAACTTTAAAAAAAAGCATCTTTTTATCTCCAGACTTTTAACTACCAACAACTTTAAGAAAATTCACCAATATTAAACAAGAATTACATTACATAATATAGATTCTAGAATTCGATATCTATAAGGTGATAATTCACATGTATTTTATAAAATTAAGGAATAAATTTAATCTTTTTGCCATTGCTAGTTTTTAATGGCACCAAATTTCTACTTCACCAAATAATTATTAAATACTTCACCAAAATAAATCACCAAAAAAATATTAAAAAATGAACCAAATAAATATATTTTTCACCAAAACAATTTTATTTCACCAAAAAAAATATTATTTTTTCACCAAATTTATTAATTGTTTTAAACCAAAAAAATATTTATTTCAACCAAAATAAATGTTATTCTTGATGTACCATCTACATGTACATTTTCCGTTCTTGAAATCGACTAAATCGGGTACTATGACATAGTAAAGGTTCGTGAATTCATCCCAATCATAATTAAGGTGAACATTCATCCAGTTGTCAACATATGTTTGATCGATTTGTTGATTATTTTTATTGCCGACAAAATATAATACTATTTATAATATTTTTGGTGAATTAAAAATTGAATTGGTGAAGTATAAATTAATTAGGTTAAATTAAGATTAATTTGGTTTAGAAACCTATTTTGAATTGGTGGTTTGATTTGCACAGGTAATTGTGATTTTTTGGTGTCAATTAAGAATAGATTTGCGACAAAAAACACCAATTAGGTGTTAAATTTTGGTAATCGAGTTTCGCCTTAGATTATATTTTTTTGATGATATTTTTTATTATTTTGGTGAACGATAATTGTATGCCGTTTTTAATAAGATTTTCAAGTCACTTAAATTTATTTTGACTTTAAGACTTTTGAACAATACTCTATTGACTATAATTTTAGATACAATTATTAAATCTAATTTAATTGAAGTCTTATATATATTTTTTAAAAATTTAACTTTTTTCCTAAGCAAATTATGGGAAAAATTAAAGGTTATATTAGTAAAACTTGGAATTATTCTTTATTTTTGTATTTATTTTTAAAAAGTGTACAAATAGAAATTTTAGTAGACAATTAAAAAAAATTAAGAAGTAAGAATTACAACTATTAGAAAAATAACATTACATTTTAGAAAGATACAAAAAATATTTAAATCCCTCAAACTTCATTGAACTTGTTCGTTTTCTTGGCAATTCACATTTATTTGCCTATTTTCATCTGATCTTGTCTGTTTGTGTAATTTCGTTTTTTCCAAACGCAACTTCTTGGCCATTAGTGTAGACTTGTCAGTAATTTGTTTCACTTTGTCTGATTTTAAGTAATCAGTTACCATTTTATGGTCCAGACAAACATTATTATTGTCCGTTCTAAGCTTGTTGATGGTGGTAACAATTCTCCTATTGGCATCGCTGGCATTCAACGTGGAATTGTTTGACTTAAGAACATTTTTGTTATCACATATCTTGCTCTCATTCAAATTGGTTGCCAAAGAGCTCAAGAATATCGATTTGGCGCTGAAGTCGACCTTTTTGAGTTTACCATGATGTGGATTGTAATTCAGAGTCCTTGCCAAGCTTTTATTCAAGTCAAACGACTTACGCCTTACAAACGAAGATGACTGCAACTGAACAGGTATCGAGCCATGACTATTTGTTTCATTTAGGTTTAATTTCACAGATGAAGTTCTTTTTATGTTTGACTTAAGAAGCGAGGACTCTGTCGGTTTTGTCACACTTGATGGGGTTTTGGCAAATTTTGACCTCTTTTCTTGTTCAGAGATCACTGGAGTTTTTGGTTCATCTGAATTTGGATCAAACTTTCCACTTTGTTCTATTTTGTTTTCATCACGTTTTATCACTTTGTGAACAGTGCTAAGCAGTGAACCAGTTTGAGAAGCCAAATTTTTGACAAATTTTGGAGTTGTCCCGGTTTTAAGAGGTGTCTTTTTATTTGATACACTTTGAGGTGCAGCAGATAAAGCTGATGTTTTTATCTTCACTTTATCTTCAAATGAACTGGAGTTTTCAGCTAGTTTAGTTAGCTTTTCTTGCTTTCGATTGACATATGTGTCTATGGACTCAAGTTTTTGAGATTCTTTTTCGTGGATCGCTTTAAAGTCAGGAACCTTTCGAGCAACTAATTTGAATGGCTCATTCTCTTTTTTCTTCTGATCGATGTCCTTAATCTTCTTGATTTTACTATCTAATAATAGATAATAGTAAATAATAATAGATAATAAAAAGTAATAATAGATAATGAAAAATAATAATAGATATTAAAAATAATAATAGATAATGAAAAAAAATTTACCTGGATCGTTTGGGTTTTTTCGTTTCGGATCGAGAGACGTGTTTTCTAAAACTACAGCTGGCTTCACAATTCTAGGCCCGGCTTCTCTATTGACTTTAAGCACAGTCATAAAAATGAACTAGCTTTGTTAATTTTAATTCAAGTCTTACCAACTTCGACCACTTTTTTGACCTCAGCAACAATGGTATCATTATTGGCTGTTTTGACAGATTGTAAAGTTGTAACTACTTGTTTTGGTCTAACTATACGAGCCCTGCCGACATTTGGCCTTGGTGTTTTTTCGGTCTTCTCTTCAATGTTTGTCACAGCTGGATTTGGTTCTTTTTGAATGTTATCTGGTTTTTGTAAAACTAAATGATCATCATGCTTGGACGTCACTTGGTATGGTTCATTTAAATTTGCATTTTCTGGTACTTGCACACTATCTAGTTTATCCGAAACAAAATTTCCGTCTAATTTTGACGTCACTTGACATGTTTCATTTGTTTGAATGTTATCTGGTGTGTCTGTGTATAAATTTTCATCCTGTTTGGACGTCAGGGGGCATGGTTCTTTTTTAGACTCAAAAGTAGTGTTAATAATATCCCTAGTGAGATCTGGTTCTAGTTCATTTTCAGTTTTGTCTTCATCGTTGGTAATCAGTGATGAATCTGCTACTTGATTATTTTCTTTGGTTTTAATCAATTCATTAAGCTCCTCTTCATTTGGTTGATTGGTTTCTGTAAGGTGTTCCCTTGGGCTCATTTCGCTGGCCATCTTGTCACTCTCATTTAATTCGAGTTTAAAACTAATGGACTCTTTCTTTTGGTCATGGCTGACATTTTCGTTTACACTTTCATTTTTTCCGTCCACGATTGGACTTTTGGGACTATTTTTTTTTGTTTTCTTAACTTTTTTAGTTTTTTTCTGCTCTTTTTCATCATTGTTTGCTTCCTTATTAACTTTCTTTTTTATACGCTTAATCTTTACCCTCTTACCATCTTCCCTTGTTTCATATCTAGTCTCAATAACCTCTTGATCTTGACTTTTTTCTTTTTTTTTTGACTTTTTAGTGGTACTGGGCTCGAGAGGCTCTTTGTTCTCAGGCTCGCTTGGCTCTTCATTTTTGGGCAATGTTTGGTTGATGGACGCCAATGCAGATCTGGTCATTTTTTTGCTTTTATCTGTTTCCAATTCATTCAAACAATCCGGTTGTTTTTTCTTGGACTTTCTGGTTTTTTTTACTCGCTTTTTAGGGCTGGTGGTTTCGTTTTCGACATTGCTGTTGGATTCATAGTATTCCTTTATTAGTTGGATTAACACGTCCTTCTGCAATTAGAATAGTTAAGAAGTTTGTTATATTTTATGATGTTTATGTTTTTAACCTTTTTTGATTGAGGAAGTTGGAGTTGAAGCCTAGTAGCTAGTTTGAGCAATTCTGCGTATTTTTTATCTTGGAGGTTTTCCAAGTCCATTTTAGCTAATCTAACCTTAATATTCTAACAAGAAAAGTTAACAACTGATTTTGACTTAAAAACGAATTAGAAAATTTAAGCGAAACGACCTTGACTTTTTTAAAATAATTGTTCACAGGGATAATGACACATAAATTGTCTTTACAATTATTCGAGCTCTTCTAATTCAAATAGCTAGAATTTATTTAATATTAATTAAAGGATAATTAATTTTATTCATTGTTTAGAAAAAAATTGCTTTAAAATTTCAAAAATAAAATAAAATTTATTCTAAATTCCAATTTGTTTAAGAATCACAATTAAATTGAGCAAATATTATCATTTTTCAGTATTGGACAAAAGTTCAGACCTAACATAGATTTAATTTTGTGTCAAATAATTACCAAAAGAAAAATAAATATGTCTGATTATTATTTTTTTCATCTATTCATTTGAAATCAAAAAAACATAATATGAATAAGTTTTTAAGGATAATCTTTTGTGATTAATATTAAAAATTTTAAAATTCTAGAATACAGCAAATAAAAAGTTGTTGCCATTTTATTACTTTACAAAAATTATATAAAATCCCACCTTATCGTTTTTTTTCCTTAGTCTCCTTCTGGACCTTATTACTTCTGATTTCCACTCAAGTCGACGATCCTTTGCCTTCATCATTGCTTCTCCGCATATCATTCCCATTTGGATGAGCTTTTTTGTGATCGTTGACTTCCATGTTATTGCTGGTCTTCCTACTTTACTTTGCTCCCTTGCAATGTCCATTAGAGACCAAATTTGGCCATCACAGTCTTTTATTCTTGATACATTGACTTAATGGCTTTCTGATTTCGCTCTTTATAGTTCGACAATTTTTCAGACTAGTGTATCCCAAAAATCTGAGAATACTAGTATGGCATGTGTTAGGGCTTTTTCTATCCAACTCTGACAATCTCCAGCATTGGTTTCCATTCATCTGTGTTGTTTATCTTGATTTATGTACCCTTGCTGTAGGTCTCCATACTGGTTTGAGTCTGTAAAATAATCCTTTTGCTATTGTACACACCTTATCTACAATTTATTACTCACTAATTGGACTATCCATGCCTAAATCTAATTTCGGAATACTTGATCAGCCAACTCCAAAATTATCAAAGACTCGCCAATAAGAAGCAATTTATACTAAACTTTGAAACCTTCTCCAAAATATGATGGAAAATTTGGCTAAAATTTCAAAAAGTTGACCACAGATGAGACAAGCTTTTGTCAAGATAGGCCTACAAAAAGTGTAGATCTCTAGTTCCGGCCTAAGCCAAAACTGAGGCTCATCTTTCTAAATTAATACCAAAATTTAATTTCTTGATTTTTTTAGTTGACATGTTGATCCATATTTAAGATGTTTCCATGTTCTATTTAGCTCATCATCATATCTGAATCTCAACCACCTTGTTTAGTAGTTATTCCAAATCTTTGGTCATATTTTTCGTGATACGACCAAAGATCTAGCAAATCTCTTGATTTTTTTATGAATACTTTAAAATTTGATCACAAAAAATACCATTCAACAATTCAATACAGCGTTCAGTTGTCCAGTTCAATCTTTCTTCACACCACTTTGATATTTTGCTTCTCAATATTTAATATCTAATTTTAATAATTTTAATGTAACTAGATATACTGTTACTATGACAAACGATTCTATGAAAATCGATTACTTATTAAGTTATGTATTTAGTATGTAATAAAATATTTATGTATGAAAGAAAACCTTTCAGAACTTTTAGATATTATGTAATAAAAAGGTAAATTAAGTATAAGTTTAAGTACACTATTTCAACATCAGTCGATATCTCAGATAATTACTCTAAAAAATCAATGCTACATCAAAAAATAATTTTTCTATATTAAATTCAAAAATAACTTATTTAATTCTAGGCTCTTCTTTCCACTTTATATTTATCAAAAGAAATAAAATTATTGAGTTTGTAAATAATTTTCTTTTCAATAATATATTTAAAATTTTTATAAAGATTTAAAAACAAAAAAAATTATTCATATTGAATGTAAATGAGTCAATTATTTAACTTTTATTCAGACTGATAATTATATGAAAAAATTCTAAGTATTTAATGTATTATTTGATTTTTAAGAAGAATTTTGGATTATTTAGCATCTATTATCTATTATAACATATTTTGATCGTCTTATTCAAATATTTTACTAAAACTTTATGATTTATAACATCACGAGTGAGTTGGTTAAGTGTAACAGTGTAAATGAAACAATATCAGACTTTTCTAAAGCTTTTGATACAGTGCCACATCAATCGCTTCTTCATTCTTCATAAAATGCGTGGTTATGGTTTAGCTGAGAAAATGGTTAGATTGTTTGAAGATTTTTAACTAAGAGAACTCAGAGGGTCGTACTTGGGAAGAAAGTCTCAAGATGGTTAGAAGTATTGAGTGGAGTTCAATGCACTGGGACCGCCTTTTTTCGTTATGTACAAACTGATGCCCAAGACTGAGTTCCTAAAAGAATGGTATTGTTTACGGATGATTCAAAAATTCTCATCGTAGTAGACAAAATGTATGGCTACGCAATGCTGCACATTCTGTAAATTCAGGGTGTCAATGGATAGATGTTTGGCATATGGTACTATATGCTTATAAGTGCAAATTTCAGAGTTGCTTTAGATAGATTTAATGGAATAGGCTGCTACAGCTCCACACTGCCTAATGGCGTTGGTTAGCTCAGACACTCTACATATTAGGTATCGCAGCAAGAACTAATACTATTTTACTATAACTATTATGATTATTATTTTCTAGTGACAAGGTTCATCAAATGAGTTTGATAAAGCTTTGGACATTTGAATAACATAACATTAGAAAGTAAAAAAATATTATTTTGTGATATAATTATTAAGATTTTTCACAAAATTTATTCAAAATTATGCTCTTTTATTTTTTTGTATGGTGCCAGAATTAAATTTATCCCAATTTCTATAATTAAATAATTTTTAATATTCCCATCCAAACTTTGATTAAAAACAACTTAATGAATTAAATTTTTAAATTATTTAATTATTCAGTGATGGTATTGAAAGCTTTATTAAAATATCAAGTTCATAAATTTTTGCAACTCTACTATTTTTAATTTAAATTTAAAAATTTCAAATAAATTTGAATATTTGTTCTTATTTAAATTTTTTTATAACCAAATATGAGTTCTCATTCGCATGCTTCCAATATTCAGACATCTCAATATCAGCTCAAATTGATGACCAATTCGCTTCTCACTACCATTCAGCTATTTGGTTTTAACATAAAATCACATGAGCGAGACTTCAAAATTCAATTCAATGCCAATATGTTCTTTCGTCCGAACCAAAAAGCATTTGAAGTTATCATACATTTTCTATTGTGCCAAATCGATCCGGAAAAAGCTGAGAAGCTGTTTAGCCAGTGCTGGCCTATTGTCCTCAAAGAACAAAATAAGGAATTCAAAGATGTGGTTTTCAATTGGCTTCTGGAAATAACCCAAAAATCTACCAACAAGCAGGAAAAACATTTTCCAACTCATCAATTAATCCAACAGTATCAAAATTTGTTAAATTATATTCGTTTTCCTATAATAACCAAGTCATTACTAATGACCCCTGGTGGTCTTAAGGTTTGTGAGCTATTTTTTGCCCTGTCCCAATATGCTCTTATAATTAATTTGGCAAGATTAAGTATTATTTTATCTCTGAATCTTAGCTACAAATTAAAATTTTGTTTAAGTTGAAAATAACAAGCTAAATTCGCGCATACCACCCAAAATATCACCGTTTTGTAATTCTGAACATGGCAAACAGCCTTTTTCCCAAGTTCAAACAGCTAACATGAATAGCTCTGGTCTTAGTTCGAAAATAGTAACCCAAAAACAAATGAACGATTATAAAAAGTGTTATAATCAAATGAAAACATGTTTGCAATTGGAATTTGATGAGTTTTTTCATTTAGTTGCCAAAATTCTCGATACTAGAACTAAATGGCAACAAATTGCTCAGTAAGTGTAAAATACAATTTTTTGAAAATAAAACTTGTTGTTTTAAAAGTACTTTTGAAAATAATTAAGAAAAAATATAATGTTGATTAAGTTAAAAAAACTGGAAATTTTTATTGAAAAAAAAAACCTGATGATTTTAAATTATTTTGAGAAAACAACACCTGTAGACAGTTGATATTTACTACATAAAAAAACAAATATTCTGCTATCGTTAATAGAATTTTTATTTTGATTGTATTACTTTGAAGCAAAATTTTTCTCTTTATCTCTTTATATAAAAATCAAAATTAACAATTAACAAGATAAGATTAAAAAATATTTTTTTAGAGTCAAAGCGAACCAATTTAGAGAACTAGTAGACAAAAAAATTGACCTGACAGAGTCCATTGCGAGAAAAAAGTCTCTTTTGGCCAAGCAATTAAAGTAATGCCAGAGGTTTTTTTGTAAATAATTTTTAGTATAAACAAATTAAGCATTAAAGATAATTGTGATGAAAATTGTTCCTTGGAGACATTGTACAAAGAGTTCACAAGCAATAAATTGGGACAATTTGAAGATCTATGGCTTGAATTCAAAAACATAAATGATGAATCCTTGGCAAACGAGTTCAATAAAGAAAACATTGACTGTCTCGTGGAAACAGACTCCAATTTGTCTCAAAAATTAAAAATCGATGGTCAAAGATTTATAAATACAATCAGAGAGAACCAATCTCTTCAAGAATCTAATTTAGAAAAATTCGAAGAAAAGATTCACAAGTTTATTTATGATAATATGGACACTAACTCAACCATTAGAAATGTATTTTATACAAATGATAAAAATTTTTAATTTTTGTTTATACTTTTTAAGGCTGAAATTGGTCGCTTGTTTTTACAAGATGGAAATCAGCTGGATTTTATAAAGTAATCAAATGAATAAACTTAATAAATAGGAATTAATCTAATTTAAAGCTTGGTACGTTTGTACAATTTGGTTCTTATTTCAAATGCGGAACTAATGACCAAAAGTAAGGCTATTAAATTATTAAAAAAAAATAATTTTTTCCAGTCGATAGAGAAAAGTTGGCCATATTTGCCGAAATGCTCAAGTCAATGACTCAAAACGAAGAAAACGAGCTCATTTCAATTGAAGACTCTTCCCAAGGCAACCAGTTAAATGGTTTCTTCGATGCAAATAAGGTGGTAAATGAGGAATCTTTAAAATTGAAGTAATAAACCAATTTTTAAATCAAAAAAGAAAAAAAAGATAACAAAATAAGATAATTTTATGTAAAAAATTTAAATTATGTTCTAAAGTAGACTAGCTAGAAATAATTTCGATCACGATCAAAGTCTACAAAGTTAAATTTGAAAAATAAAAATAATTTTCTTAATTTTTTTTGATAATTTGATAATCATTTTGATTTTAGAATGTTTAAAAAAATTTTAAAAAATAATATTATTTTATTCAAGAAAGCAACTTGATGCCATTTTACCAAAAATAAGTGAGAGCTATAGAGCACTAGTTGAGAAAGAAGTGGTTAATGCAAGGATACCAAATAGTCCAATTAAAGATGAAATGACTGCCAAAGTCAAAGAATTTATGAAGGAATATTTTAATTTGAGAAAAACGTCATTAGACACCAGACTTTTAAAGGTTCTAAGACAGAATAAAGAGCTTGTCAATAGCGAGAAGACTGAATCTGACCCAGGGTCAGACAATGTCACAGATAAAAAAGGAGAAATCCACATTGACCAAGAACAAAATCCCAAAATTAAGCTAAAAAAGAAAAGTGTGAAATTTTCATTAGGTATACGTGAATTTTAAAAAATAATCAAGAATATAATTAGAAACATTTTCTAAATTAGACTTTGAAGAAACAAACGAAGAGATAAAAGAAATTCACAATTCATTTGAAATATTAGATCTTAAAGGTAATGTTTAATTTAGTTATATTTTTGCTTAGAAAAAAATTCACTTAAATGATATATTAATAAATTGACAATTAGAAAAATAGATGACTAATAGTATGGTAAATTCTTTCTAGGATTTTTTATCTAAATTGACTTAATTATTAAATTATACGTCTAGAAATATAACTTGGTATCGCCATCTATATTAATAAAAATAATTTAAACAGATAATTAAATTTTTTTCACTTATCAAAAAGAAAAAAAATATAAATTTTGATAAAATGCGAAATAAGATTAGATTTAGGTATTGTTTACATTCAAAATGCGAATTAGGAAAAATGTGAACGATTAAAAGTATGCGAAAAAGTACCAAATATCAAAATTTTTCACTTTCCAAGGATTTTTCTGCCATAGGATAAATGATTAAAAAAAATAAAAATAATTTTTTCTAAATACTTAGTGGCATGTTATTTTAAAAATAGAGCAAAATGGTGGTTGGCTGGTTAAATATTTTCATTTATG
Organism: Brachionus rotundiformis; assembly: GCA_016802295.1. Lineage (NCBI taxonomy): Eukaryota > Metazoa > Rotifera > Eurotatoria > Ploima > Brachionidae > Brachionus > Brachionus rotundiformis. The sequence continues at coordinate 6,227,230 of JAESIW010000020.1, forward strand.
TAATTAGGGTTCAAAATTTAAAAATTTGTTTTAATATCCACCTTTTAAAATATACATCCTTAAAAATAAAAGTCTATAGAAATTGGAAATAAATATTGGTTGTTTTTCCATAGTAACAAGTTTTTATCAATTGAATTAAATGGTTAAATTATTCATAATATTTATTGAATTTTTAGAATCCAATATTTTTTTTGTTAAATTTAATTTTTAAAGATTACTTTTAATTTAAAAATCAATTTTAAAAATTTATTAATCTAGATGCCGAAATGGAATTAATTTGAATTTAAAACATTGTATAAATTTCTGTATCGTAAATTTTATACAAATAGTATTTTAATTGTGTAAAATAAATTTTTATTATAAATTTTAAATTTATTAAATAACACAAAAGTTTTAAAAAACTTTTACAAAATTAAAAATTAAAAAAAAAACAGCATTAATCATAGACCGCAGTTATGTTTGATTTAATTGATAAGCTACGAAGATGTATTGACGAATTGGACATTAATGCTTTCCAGTACAACTTGCACACTCATAACAAGCAAATAATCGAGCTAAAGCCGAATATCTTAAACGAAGTAGTGACCAAATGCTTAAGTATCAGTACATCGAATTTTCCCAATGGATGCGATTTTTTGGAGTCTTACATGCACAAATTAGGACTCTCTGAATTAAAATATATCACTTGTGATGAATTGTCCAAGCCAATAGTCAGCATGTATTTGTCCAATGGACGAATGTTTAGTCACTCATCAGTGTTCTTTTTATTCCGTTGCAATGACTTGACTTTGGTTAACCAAGTTATTGGAAACAAACTGCTTGATTCATTGACTGCATGCGAAAATTGGCACCTTATGTTTGTCACTTCGTACCAGGAAAGGTTTTTTAATCCTCATTTTAGAAGCATATTTGAGGGATTCATGGTCAAATACATTCTTATATGCAAGCTGAAATGCTCTTTAAGTTACAGAAGGTCCTGTCTGACATGGTTCGCAGGCTCCATGCACTTATACACCGATGAGTATTTTTTGCAATACGAAAAAAAAAGGCTCAACTACGCATTGTTCAAGCTTTTTGAAGCTTTAATATTGAATGGTCTATTAAGAAAAATAGAGTACCAAAGTTTGATAAAAATGCTTAAAAGACGCAACGATGAGATAAACGAATCTATAAATCAAAAAATTTTGTTTTCTAATCAATGTGAATATAAACAAGATGAATTTAAAAATTTTAACTTTCCCTCATTGGATTCCTTATTTCCATTATCATTAAAGAACATAAGCCGTATTGCAATAAAGCGTGGTCTTAAGCATTACACTCTGAACCAAATACAGCAACTCTATCTGCCTGACAGTCTTAAAAGATTTATTTTCTTTGAAGATGAGTGCACAACATTGAATCAAAATTTTGAAAGATTATCTAACATGTAAAAATTAATTTATAATCAAAAAAGATAATTGAATCTAGTTATTTAATATATTAGTAATTCTTTTAAAGATTATGATATGATTTTTAAATCTATGAGTGATTTTTTTTGAAAATCCAATATCAGTTTTTTTATTTTAAATAAATACAAACGAAGATGTAATCTTCCATTGGAAAACATTTAGCAATTAAACAAAATAGAATAAAAATGTTTTTTGAATATAATAATATGATTTAATTTTATTTCTATTAAAAAATTAAACTTTTTGTTATATTAATATTATATTATTTAAAATTAATTGAGTTTTGATTGTAATAACATTAGTAATAATGTAAACCAAATAAATGAAAACAAAAAACTTTTAATTCAGAGAATAATTTGATTTTAAGATGCACTAGGTAACTGCGAGCGCAAGTAATAATGAAGTAAAAGATATTTTATAATATTTTTAAATAATTATTTTATTTTGAATATAAAATTAAAAAAAAACTATTTCTCTGCTTCGATCAAAAACAATGATCTTAAAAAAAGATCATCATTCAATCGATGCATTCTTCACCGAAATAGTTTGGTAATAATTGATAAAATGTAAGAGATACATACTTCTTTTTTTAAGTTATAAAACTATAGTAAAGATCAAATGATTTTTAAAAGATATTTATAAATTTAAATGTAAATCTATTTAGAAATTTTTTGCATTAACTTTAATTTTATTAAGAATTTAAAGATAAACTATTTTTATATTTTGAATAATTTATTCATTGAATTTAAAAATTTAAGTAGGTGCAAAAAAGTACTTTAGAATGCCTAGGACCATATCACGTTGAATGCACCGGTTCTCGTCCGATCACCGAAGTTAAGCAACGTCGAGCCCGGTTAGTACTTGGATGGGTGACCGCCTGGGAATACCGGGTGTTCTAGGCTTTCTTTTTTATTTAAATTTTTATTTTTAATGACTGGTATAATCATAATAATAAGCTATAAAAAGCCAATTTGCCAATACCAAAACCATTATATATCTATATGTATTACTCTATTTGTGCAAGCAGTTGGTTGAGGCTTGACCAGTGATTATTCTAAAGTACCCTCCGATTCACAAAGCAGGACCAGATTTGAAAGTTTACATGGCTAAGATGGTATCACCAAACTTACTTATATTTATTTAAATTTAAGATAAATTTAATTCCTTTCAAAAAAATCAATTTGTTGAATAGTTACGCTTTTTTTAATTGAAAAAAAATAGTTCTTTGATATTTATTCATCTTTTAAATTTCTAAAATAAATTTAAATATTAAACAACAAATTAGGTGTTAATTTTATTCCTATTGATTATTTATTTATTTATTAATTTGAAGGAGTGATAAGATGGAGGATGTTTAGATAGAATTTTAATAATAATTTTTTTATATTTTAGCTTTGTATGGTAAAATTTTATTTTTCCTTTCGAAAATAATTTTTAAACAATTTCTAAACAAAAAATCTAATTGTTTGATTTTAATCAACAATAACAAAAAGTTAAACTAAAAATTCTAATTCTGGAATCCATTACCAACTGCTATTGGTTTTTGAAAATTTTCCAAAATATCGTTTTGTTTTGTTGATCCATTGTACAAACCAGGACCATTATTCCATGATGGTTGGTAACCACCATTAATCGGTTCTTTAGTATTTATTTGTAACTCTGGATTAAAATTCGGTGCTGGGTTCATAATTGGCATGCCTTGACCAAAACTTCCGCCAAACTTCGTATCATCAAAGTATCCAATCGGATCTCTTCGCTGTCTTCGCTGCTCATCTGATACACCACTTGGTGGTTTTTTATAAATTAATGTGTTATTGCTTGTGTTTCCCAAAGGACTATCATGTGGATGCATTACGTCCCACATACTTAGGCCTTTATTTGAGTCAGCCCTAGATTGAGTCCCAAGCACTCTCCTCGGCTCTATTTGATCTAACACAAAGGCCCCTTGCCTCTAAAAATATCAAATATTAAGTCAATTTCTTTACCATATTTTAAAGCATATACTTTTCCTCTATTTGGATAATTGCTTTCAGTCCTAGAGTCGTATCCGTGCTCAAAAGACATCTTATCAACATAAACATTTTGTGCATCATTGACATTTGTAAAACTAGTCAAATCATTTACTGGTACAATACCGACTGCGTGAGAATTGTTTGGGTTAAATGAATGCCTCTTTGCAAAGCCATTTTCACTTTCTGGCTTTCCAAAGTGGTACATGTAGCCATGATCTTTTTGGTATGTTGTCTGAAATTCACTTTTATTCAAGTTGGGTTGTTCATTTGTCATGTCAGATCGTGCAGCTGTTGAATTAGACATTCTTTTTTGTTTCCAGTCTTCTTCTGGTACTTTCCATTCCCACCAGCGTTTTTCCAAGTCTTTATTTACATCTTTGGCGCTTATTCTGTGTACCGGTTCATTAAGTGTGTAGGCGTTTTCGCGGATAAATCCAGCAGCCCGACCGCCATGAGGAAAATTCCGATCCTCAACTACTTGAGCTGGAACTATAGCAGGTTGAGTATATATTGGCGGTGCCTGGTTTGAATATTTGTTATCCTCTGGAATACTTTCGTTACCAATGTCCTCGCAAAAAATTCGATATGAATTGGGCCTAATAGATTAATGCTTAAATTTAGATTGATAAATCTTTAAGATATAATTACGCATATTTAGTTGACACTGTTTTTTTGTGCCTAATGTCCTGAATGTTCATGGTGGTCATTTTGAATTTCGATTTTAGAAGAAATTCTGAAATATCTTTTATAAAAATTTATCAAATATTTTAAGCAAATTTTTGATTTAAGCAAATTTGTGTTCAGAAATAAAAGCTTTTTTGTTGCTAGGAAACCTCATTATTGAGGCTATTTAACATTTTGCTATTTAAGTGTTCATGATTGGATTCCCCAGCTTCCAACATAATATCTGTGTCGTTGTTAGAGATTGAAACGATGGCTACGACTATTTTAAATTAAAGTTAATTTAAAAATTTTAAATTGTTTTCTATAAAAAAAAGAAATTTTCTATTAGTTTAGGTGTGAAGTTTTTATAATATTTAAATGACACTTAAATATTCTTTTAATTTACAAATCTTTAAATCAAATAGTTTTAATATTTCTTAATATTTGCTAGAATTTAATATTTTCATATTGTTTTGAACCATTTTTTGCTATTAAAAATATATTTATTTTGGAAAAATTGGTTTATTGGTGTTAAATATCCACATTCATTTTTTGTTTTTAATTAAAACAATATTTTTGTAATTAGTACAATATTTATATTTAGTTTAAATATGCCTAACTCGAGTTTTATTTTAATTTAAAATAAATAACTTATAAACTGATGGAACAGGAAATTAGACCCATAATTATATCTAATTATCCTTGATGTTCTCAAAATATTACATCTATATCCTTAAATTAGATTTTGACTCAATATAGTAAACAAGCGTCTAAACTTTAAATTTCATTGTCATGAATATTATATTAACGGGAGTTCGACCGAAATTTTAAATCTAAAAAGATTACCAACATGGTTTCAAACAAGCTTATTCAAAGATCACCAGATTATCGGTTCAGCTTTTTCGTATCAACCGGTAGAAACTAAGTTCCAAATCAAATCCAAGTTCAAAATGTTATTTCTGAGTCAGATTTAGATGAACAAGAAAATTAAATCCCGATTGTTAACGCTCAAAAAAAGGAAGACCGACTGGTTCCAAAAATAAAATATCAGCTTAAAAAAAAACAACTATCTCTTGAATATCTAAAAATAGTCTTTCAATGTTATTTCTTTTAAATAAAATTATTTGATACCTTTATTTGATATTAATTCATCTGTTTTTGATACCTTTAAAGTTAAATTAGAAGTCAATAAAAAATATAACCGATTATATATTTATATTAAATAATTAGTCTTTTTTAAAAGGGACAGAAGTTTAATTATCTTAAAAATAGGACATCTTAAACAGCTTTAAAATTTATTTTAAATTCAATTTTTATTATTTTAATAAAATATATAATTTTTTTCCCTTTAAAATTTTGATGGCAGATGGCACTCGAGTAAAATTTTAAAATTGGTGTTATAAATCGATTCCAATCGATTGGCAGAATAAAAAAATTGTAAATTAATCAAAAAAAATAAATTTTTTGTTTCAAGACTGTATCGAAAATTTTATGAAAAAACAAACTGAAATTAATCAACAAATAAAATTAATTTTTTCCTAGAAAATACTTAAAATTTTAAATCTATTTAAAATAGATAACCTATAGTTAATTTGTACAGCTCGAAAAATTTAGTTATCTTTATTTATTTGGATTATCTTTATTATTTTTAAGAGTAAAATTATTTTGAAATCTATTTATTGGAAAATACCTGTAAATTAATATGTAAAAAATTAAAAAATCATTAACTCAAATAAATCAAGCTCCGATATTAAAATTTAATAGAAAATTTAATCATTTAAATTTACATATAAAAAATAAAGAACAAATTAAAGATCAACTAGTTTAACCGTAGTTTTCTGATTTGTCATATTTGAGTGATTTGAAGTCGAAAGCGAAGATGTGCTTGACGAAACTGTACTGGATGAAGATGGCAATTCTGAATTTGGAAGCAAACTCGAGCTCGGATTTCCACGGGATACCGCACTCGATGAGCTTCCAGAGCTATTTTCAGCATTTAAACCATTAATATTTGATATTAACGCATCGGATGAGGTTATTGTTGCTATAGAGATTGTAGATAACGAGTTTGGAGTATTGGCAGATCTATTCTGATTTGAATGTTGATTTTGTGGTACATTGGCTAACAAAGATGGTACCGGTGACAGAAAAAAAGGCCATGTAGAGCTTTGGGTAGCTGCTGACTTTAAACCATTTGTTTCGTTGCTTTTGTCTTTTTCTTTTTGCATCTGAACTACGCCAACTCCACCACCCAGGCGTCTATAAATCATGGAACAGCTAACTTTCCAACAATTAGTCTCAACATCGTATACTTCACATGTTTTGAGATAACTAGAACCGTCAAAACCTCCTATAGCCATTAGGCAGCCATTTAAAACTGCCAGACCCACCTATTAAAAAAAATAATTTTATTTTTCTCAATAAATATTTATCAATTAAGAAATTTTTGTCCATTTTTATTTATTCTTATTGATATTTAATTTATTTTTTAATATACTAATGGTTTAAACTTACTCCACTTCGTCTAGACTTCATTGGCACAATTGATAGCCACTGGTTGGTCTGAGGATTGTATTTTTCAACCGAGTTAAGCTCAGACGCGTCATCACGTCCACCGACTGCATAGATAAAATTTTTATAAACTGCACATCCCAGATGCTTTCTTCTGGTCAACATGGACGCCACTGGTGTCCATCTTAGAAAATAAATTTATACAGAAACTTATTGTTTTTATTATCTTAAACCAACTTGTTAGCTTTAGGATCATATTTTTCGACTGTGTTGAGTGGACTGGTACCATCAGAGCCTCCAATTGCATACAAATAGCTATTTAGTACAACTACTGCGACACCCAAGCGTCTTGTGGTCATAGAAGCGACTCTGGTCCAACGATTTGTGCTCGGATCGTACTTATCAACCAAATTTAGGCACGAGATTCCGTCCTGACCTCCAACTGCATACAAAAATCCGTTCAGTACACCAACACCAACACTTGTTCGACATGTGCTCGTTGGAGCTACATCAGTGAACCATTGATTTTGTACCGGATCAAAGCGCTCAGTGCTATTTAGATAAGTCGAGCCATCATGACCACCAATTGCATAAATTTGATTGTTCAAAACGCCGACGCCCACTCCACATCGTCTTTTGGTTAATGGTGCCACCATTTTCCACTCGCTTGAACACTGAGGATCGAACATTTCAACAGACGATATGGCATCACCACTGCACCATCCTCCAACAGCGAAAAGAACCTCGCCAATAATGACTGGTTTTCGAGGACGGATTCGGGAGTCTTGTATGTTCGCCTTATCTTTCAACAAATGAAAGTCTTTTGCTTCGTCCAAAAGATCACGGCAAACTTGGTCATAACGTATGAGAGGATCTGTACCAACTTTGGTTACTAAAAATTTGGTGTCAAGTAATGGTAAGCGAACATGGTACATTAATTGACCAATATGCTGTTTTCTTTCGCTTTCATTATACTTTATCCAATTCATTACTGCTTGATAGACTGTCTCTTCATTGTTGACATTAAGCTCATCGTTTGATATTATCTCTATTAGGTCGTTGATTGGCAATATCAGAAATTCATCTGATTCTATTACATCACAAAAATTGTTCTGTAGATATTTATCAGCAATTTTTAAAAGCTCTCGACAAGAATGTGTATCAGCAAATGCTCTAATACCAAGACAATTAGATGGATCAAGTTGAGATTTTAAGAATTCGGCACAGTAATCTTGTACTTCTTGAAGCTTTCAAAAATAATAATTGTTAATAAAACTGAAAATTTAATTCAAAAATCAATTTAAATTATTATTTAAAAAAAAATTCATTTTTTAAATTTTTTCTTAGATAAACTATTTGAATATAACTAAATGGACTTTAACTTTAAGTGCTAATAATGGCGTAGTTTGTAGAGCTTATATCTTTTCAAAATTATTAGTTAATCAGAACACCTCTCATTAGGACTGAGGAACAATTGATTTCTTTTACATTCAATTGAGTTAAACATATGTAATATTGTATAGATTCTTTCGAGGTAATTAATTTAAAACCTTAAATTAATATATATATTACACTCTAAACCTATCGGACGATTACTTAAATTAATTCTAATTTAATTAATTATACAATAGAATAAAAAACTTTAAATAAATTGAATAAATTTAGTTAAATTCTTAATATGGTTAAATAATTATTTTTTCAAAAAGCTACGATTGTCTATATTAAACAAGTTTAAAATTTATTTAACATTCAATTTTTATTACTTAAATATAATATATAAAATTTTTTGCTCATTTTTTTACCAAGGTCCTTTTTTTAAAGATACTAATTTGGAATCTTTATATTGGTTATATAATTAGAGATTAATAATATACATATAAACTTATGGGAAGATTTTATAGATTGATAATTTTATGCTCTTCGATTTCTTTGAATTTATCAATGTCTTTATCATGTTTACTATTTAAATTTGAAGAAAAGAGTAATCAAAAATTAATTTCTGTTGAAAGAATTTAAAAGAAATTTAGTGTTACTGAACCATTCTTGTATTTGATTGAACTAACTATTAAACCTTTGGACCGGACCGACCTAAGTGTGATTAACAGTTTAATTAGACTTAATTACATATTTTTATGAAAATTATTAAAAAATTAATATTCAGAAAAGTAACTGAAGTTAAAAATTTAGTTTTATAGAAATTAGTCACACTTTGTGCGTTTTTATTTTTTCATAAAGCTAAAAACAATCAAAATCAAATGATTTGTTTAATCAAAAAATGAAAAAATAAGATTGTTTATCTTAAACAAGTTTAAAATTTATTTTACATTCAATTTTAATTATTTTAATAAAAAATATAATTTTTTTCCCTTTAAAATTTTGTCGGCAGACGGCACTCGAGTAAAATTTTAAAATTGGTGCAACAAATCGATTCCAATCAATTGGCAAAATAAAAAAACTTTAAATTAAGGCATATTGAAGTTTATGATCAAAATTACCATGCTCAAAATAATTTTT
>JAESIW010000020.1:6238146-6285279 GCA_016802295.1 Brachionus rotundiformis
TCTATCAAAAATTAATTTCTGTTGAGAGAATTTAAAAGAAATGTAGTTTTATTAAACCATAAAATTGTAATCTTGGATTTTAATTCAACTAACTATTAAACCTTTGGATCGGTCTAGGTATAATCAACAGTTTAATTAGACTTAATTACATGTTTTTGATGAAAATTTTTAATAAATTAAAATTCGGAATAGTAACTGAAGTTTACAATTTGTTTATATAGAAATTAGTCACACTTTATGGGTTTTTATTTCATCATAAAGCTTAATACAATCGAAATCAAATGATATATTTAATCAAAAAATAAAAAATAGGATTGTCTATCTTAAACAAGTTTAAAATTTATTTTACATTCAATTTGTATTATTTTAATAAATCATGGTACTCATTTTGTATTATTTTGATGCCACATAATACTCAGGTAAAACTGTAAAATTGGTTTAACAAATCGATTTCAATCGATTGGCAGAATAAAAAACTTTTAAAAGGCATATTGAAGTTTATGATCAAATTAAAATTTTTAGAATCTTTTTAATTGAAAAATTTAATGCAGAGATAGATTTTCATGAGTAACAGAAAATGTTAAATCATGGTCGAGTATTGTGCAAAATTCTGCATACATTAAATCTTTGCAGAAATTTGCAGACATTAAAAATTAAGTTTAACATTGAATTTTTACTTTAAAAATGTGATTCTGCAATAAATTTTTCAGTCGAAATATATAAAAACATATTTTAATAATAATTTTTGAGCATGATCATTTTAATTTGATCATAAACCTAAACTTGTCTAAATTAATCAAATAAATTAAATATTTTTGAAAATTTAATGAAAAATCAAACTGAAATTAATCAACAGATAAAATTAATTTTTTCTCGTATAATATTTTACTTAAATATTGTTTAACTAAACAAGAAGAAAGTTCTTAAATATTCTTTTTCTCAAATATAATTAAAAATATGTTTACGATAATCAAAATATTCATCTTAATTTGCTCATATAACTTTAAAATCTTAAATCTATTTAAAAAATAATATAGCGCTAGAAAAAAATAAAAAATTTTGATCTAAATTTATTTTGAAGCAAGAACAGATTATTTACTTGTAAGAGACACGCCGCTGGTAAGACCGTTTGGACAGTTTTTTCGTCTACTGTAATCTTGGAAGTGTAACAAAAGTCAATTAAGATTTCCATGGCGTTCTCGTCAATTTCTCTAAGAGTAATCTCGTTTTGCTTCGACTCGGCAAGCTCGTTGGTAAACATGGCTCTGAAGTAAGGTGACGAAGCGCACAGGATAATCTTGTGTGCCTTTATCCGAGAAGTTCCCACATTTAAAATGACGTCACATAAAAAGTCATTCGTCCGTCTCAATTGATTTATTTGGTCAAGAACTGACTTTGAGTGTCTGTCTGATATTTTGGTCAATTTGGGCCTGGTTGGCGAACAGTCTCTTATTACGTCCATTAATATTGGCCTCAATTCATTTGTCATTTTCTTTAAGTCATTTATCTAAATGTAAAATTTTCTCTGATGAAAAAATGTTAAGCATAAAAAATTCATATTAAAATCTCTAAATATTAATATACTTTCACTAAAGCTATGGGACCCTGTATTTTGAATCAATCGCTTGCAAAATTTAATACTAAATATTTTATGATTAATAATTATAATTGCAAAAAAATTTATGAATTTTAAATACCTTGCTTTAGACAGATTAAAAATCAGCTTTGAATAAGATTTTTAAATGAATTTTTATCAATACTAAATTTCCTATGCATGACTTTATTTAATTGACCTAGTCGCTCAATCAACCAAAGTGCTTATGAATAAAAAATAGACAAATTGGATAAATGTTGACCAAAGACTAAACAGCACCAGACTAATTTTCATTTTAAAAATTTATTGAAAAACTTTTAAGAATTCAAGGTTTATTATTATTTTTATTAATATTTTGAATTCAAGAACTAGATTAGTAATGACTATTGATTTGAGGAGAAAAAAAACCAAACAACCCAAAAAAACATAACCTAATTACTCATGTTTTTGCATCTTGGCAAAATTATGAAATGATACAAAACTTAAGATTTGAGTACCGCATCAATCTCATTCATTTAAATGAGAATTCAACTACATTTTTATAAACTTTGAATATTATTATCTTAAAAATGCTCTTCATTTGATTTAAACAAACAAAAATGTAAATATTACGCAATTTTGTAACATTTCGATTTATCGATAAGATAATTTTTCTCAATGAGCTCTAGCAGCATATAATTAATAGGCATAAAGGAATTAATGGATAAAGATAAAAAAACATTACAGCACCTAGATATATGCTCTTAGATATTTGTGCTTAGGTCTTGTTATTTATAAGCTAAAATTACGCAATAGAGCTTAATCAAGTTTAATCTAGAGATATTTTGGGATATATCAAAGGTTAGATTGAAAACTCATCGAATAAATTTTTAGACGAAAAAAATTTGTTTTTAAATTGGCCTTAAAATACATAAACTAATTATAAATTTGGTTCAATTGAACCCTAGTAAATCAATATTATTATTTAATTTAGCCTTTTTTTTATAATTTTTAATGAAACATAAAATCAGCACCTAATCCAAGCGAACTGAAACCATGATTTTTTCATCGACCCTCCATAACAACTGATTAAATAGAAAAAAAATTTTATTTTATTTAAAAATATTTATTTATAAAGTGCTTAATCTACAAAGCTTGTTAAGTTATGCGGCAAATTGTCACTCTTTTCTTTAAAAAAATATTTTATGCTTTTTAGATCTGAATGCTAGCTATTTAATATTAATGAAGTATCATGAGTAATTAATAGAGCCATTTTGGCTAAATAACTCCAAACCAGACGTGTTCTAACTTAAAACTAGTCTCTTTTTTATCAAAGAAATCTTTGCTAATAAAAAGTAATTAACAATTAAGTTTTTATTCATGGTTAAAAGTATATTTATTTTCAATGTTTGATATAGACTTTTTTTTTGGTAATTATCCCAAGTTGTCACATATTTTAAAATAAACTAAATACACTAGAAAATAATTAATCCTTTTAGTTAAGATTAGACAAAAATTAGAATTCGTTCATAAGTGTTCTTTGGTCAAAGAGCTCTATCTTTTCGTGATCCATTTTGGAAATTGAGTCTTTTCTTAATGAATTTTTAATTAAAATAAAAAAATTGATTTTACTTGAGATCAAAAAAATTCTTTATAAAATAAATTATATTTATCTTTTAAACAATTTATCATGGCAAATCTTCCATTTGTTTTATATACGGTCGTAAAAAGTTAACAAGTCATTTAACAAGCTCACGACACTTAATAAATATTTGAATAAAAGAGAAATTTAACGAATTGAGGTTAATGATCACATATAATGAACATGATCAAAAAAACAATTTTAAAAATAAGTCTTAAGTATTTTTTTTTGATCAAAAAAATTAATACAGTCACATACTAAGAATAAATTAGAAAATTTATCTAAAAATTGTACAAAATGAAATGAAGTAATATTTTTTCGCTTATCTTATAATAAGAATATTTAAAATCTATCAAAATTTAAAAATAATATCTAATTACTTTATTAGAGTGCAAAAATATAGTTCTTTTAAATTTATGTTTCTAGGTCCAAAAATATATTTTTTTGTTTAAAAATTTTCGCAGTCATTTTATTTATCATATCATAATCTAACTTTCACTGGTTTCGCATATAAAGCCTATCTTTAGCTTAACCGCTACCACAACAATATATTTTAGTGATCTTCAAGGCTTTTTCTTTTTGAGCGTTTTCAATAATTCCGTATATACATTGATAAAAAAACAAGAGTTGTTGTTTTTAATTTTCGAATCTTGGTAAAAGTTTATGTGACCTTTCTGTGGCATTCGTTTCATAGTTATAATTGTGATTTCAAAATTTGGTAAAAAAGAACAGAAACAAACCTAAAAAAATCCTAAAATATTATTCTTTTAAAACTGGTTATGCAAGTGTAAAATGGTGCACCATACTTGAATCAACTGTATACTAATGATGATCAGAATCTCCACAAAATCTGTATTGCTTTTCCCGAATGCTGAAAAATGGAACTATTTATTATATGGAATCAGTTTAAGAAATATTATATTTTTAAATTTTTTAGTTTGCTGTTTTATTTGCCAAAATCTGCAAAGCTTTACTCAAAGTCTTGAAAAAAATAGAAAAAATGTGAACTAAAGATAAATGTATATAAATTTGAAGATAAAATTTTGAATTTCTTATCGTTAAAATTTGTTCATGAATTAAATTTTATTTTCCTTCCCTGTGTTCAGTGTGAGATTCATTTTATTTTTGTTTATTTGTCAATAAACTGGTTAAATGTTTATTTTATTATCGTTTGTAAGGATTCGATAAAAAAAATTAAATATTCTTTGACTATCTTGCCTTAAGTTTAAGCAAATAAAACTATTTAGGACAAGTCTTAGATACAAAAATATTATTTATTACTAATGGAAAAATTTTTAATATTTGTTTTTTTTATTAATTAATTGAAAAAGTTTCAAAAACGAAAAAAATTTATTTGTTGTATGGTTTTAATTTTCGATTGGAAAAAAATTAGAAAAACTTAAATTATAAAAATAACTCCAAATTTGACCAAAATTTTTCGAAGTCGCATAAGCAAGTATGACGGTATTGTTTTTTTTTGTCAAACTACTTACATACTTAGGTGATTTTACATTATTCATAAAGTAATATTTGGCAATTTGTTTTCCCTTGATATTTAATTTTTTTGCCAGCATACCAACATATACATCTTCAAACTTGAACAGAGGTGTATGCAAAGACACTTGGTAAAATTTTCCAGCTAAGTCCAAACTCACAAAGTATGCTACACCCAGTTGATATGAATTGAATCTAGTCCGATTATACTCGCTTTCCGAAGCATAAAATTTGGAATTTTTGTTCCTGATCACATTAGGGGTGATCAAGTAATAGCCCATGTATATGTTTGTCCTCGGTATTGTTAAAAGATATCTTTCCAAGAATGCTGTATTTACCACTGCGTCATCATCAATTTTTAAAGCAAATTTTGCATTTGAACAATATTCAGATACCCATCTTAAGCCCATAATGGTTTTTATGGTCAAATTTTTATACGAATCAACAAAATCTTCTTGGACAATGTCTTGGTATTTGACGCTCTCTTCGACAATTAGTTTATTTAGAGTTTCGTTTTTGCTGTAGCCTAATAAAAATACAGTTTTGGTCAACTTGAATAATTTGGAATTTCCCCATGTTTGTCTTATTAGTTGTCTTTCGGCGTAAGCCGTAGGAGACACTTCGACAAGAGCAACTAATAGAATATTTGCACCTCTATTTACTCCACATACAGTACTGGCTGGATTTAAGATGAATTGATAATTGTGCGGATTTATTGAACCAGGTGTTTTTTCATCAGTCCGCTTGGTTATAACAATAAAGCAAATTAAAGCAAAAAATAATAATATTATTAAAGATAGGATGTTTTTTACTTTTAGAAAAATCATTTTTAAGACATATACGCTTTTAAACAAAAAATCATTTTTATTAAATTATTTTCTATTAATTTGCATTTTATAAGAGAAAAAATATTAAATTTTAAAATTAAATTCTAATTTAATAAGTTTAATTTTGAGTAAAATCTTCAAATAAATAATCATTTATATATTTTAGCAGATGAAAAATAATAATTTAAAACAAAAGTATTGATGATCGATTGTGTGTGATTGTTCAAATATATAAAAATATTTTATATTTAACTAAATGGTATCAGGGCTTTGGATTCAGTTTTCTTTATGAAAAAAACATGTTGAAAAAGTGTTTTTAATTTAAATAAGAGTTATGCTTTGAATTGTAAAATATTGAACGTACATATGAAAAAAACTTGTAAATATTTTTGTTTAATTTTTTTAATGATTAAATAGACAATTTAGACAATTTAAAATAATAGTAATTTTAGGATTATAGCTAGTGTTTTTTAAATAAGAACCAATCATTTGGTAACAAAATGAAAATTTTACTATTTCAGTAATTTCAAAATTAATACTTTACTTATTAAAAATTATTTTATATCTATTTTAAAAGATATAAAATAATATGTCTTCTCAAATATTCAATTATCTAAAAAATTAATTTTTATTCTTTTAAATATCTGACTTGAATTTTCACTCATAAGTTTAGTTTCCTCGAAAATAGGTTTTGTTAAATTTGGTAAAAATTAAAAAAATAGACCAGAAATTAGTGGTAAAATTTGTTTAGCAAGCTCTGTAAATGCAAGATGGTACAACATTCATTAATAATAACACTCTGGTAAAACTGCAAATATAAATTTGGACAAAGTTGGCTTTGGTGCATTTTGCAGAGTCTCTACAAACCATTAACAGATTTTAAATATTGATGCAACTTTGTAGGTTGCATTAAAAGAAAGTGTAAAAACCTCTAAAAAAAAAGTTAACTTTTCTACCATTAATTTCCATCTTTTATTTTCTACCAAATTTCACAAAATACAAGTTTTACTTTTCTACTAATTCCTTTGGTGTCGTCTTCTCTGAACTTTTTACCAGAAATTTAAAATCATGGACTAATTAGATGAGATCTAACAAGAGGTGTATAAAATATTCTTAATGAGTCAATAATCAATTTATTGAGACTTCTAATCATCAAATGCAAACTTCTCTAGTTTCTAATTCCTCTCTTTGCTGCACCTGAATTTTGTGTTCTTTGAAAAACTTAGCTACAACTTTATCGATCTGTACCAGGACACTACAGAGAAAAATGTTTCTAAACTTATCAAATTTTGGTATAAATAAACGTTCCAAATATCATTTAAAGGGTTTATTTATCATAGTTTCTTACAAATTAACTAATAAACTTTTGAGCTCAAACTTAATAGTTCGCCAGCATTTAAAATTTTTAGTTCAGTTTTGGTCTAAACTTAGAATGTCTGAAATAACAATATTAGAAAAGATGAAACAGAGAGCACCTAGGAAACCACTTGGCAAAGACATATAAGATACAAAGATTGAATGAAAGAAATGAGGCTGACAACACTTGTATTAAAAGAGATGCTCAAAATATTGACTCATATAAAAAAAAATAAATTGGATTAATTTACAAAATATTTGTTACTACTAATCTAAGAATTCAAAATAAAAATCAATACAAAAATTTAATTTTTTGCTTAAGATAGAGTTATTCAAGAGATTTAAAGACAATTCTTTCAAAATTCTCAAGTAATATGACAATTTGGTAAATAAGATACCAATTTAAAAAAAAAGTTAAAAAGTTTTATTTATTTTTTAATTATGAGATACAATTGAACTAAAAAGTATAATTTAAAATTTAAAAGCATTTCTCAATTTGTGTCCATTTTTTCTCATTATTTTGTTGGTATTGTGTTTTCTGTTCTTTGTACAAAAGAGTTACATTTAGAACATCTTTTATAATATTAATCGAATTTTTGCCAAATTTATCTTCCAAAATATCATTTCTAATCCAAAAGCAATTGATACCCTGACTCTCACAATAGATCATAGAATACCTGAAGCGATTGGCAAGACAAAAATACGCGCAAATATTGGCTCCAAAATACTTTGAGTAATTGTCCCATAGCGCTAAACCATTAAGTTTAGCAACTGAGACACATTCATCAGGTGGTTGCTGGTTTACTTCATGAATTACTATACTTGGATAATATTTGCTTAAAACATTTTCCAATATCCAATAATCAGCAAAATCAGTATCTATGCTTAAAAGATCAAAATGAGAATCTATCTTGAACTTTTGGAAGATTTTTAATACATTCATATGAGTGATTTTTATCATTTTAACATTTAATTTGAAATTATGACTATTAAAATCAAATGATATGCCAGTCCATTGAAAATTTTCTCTCAAGTATCTGGTATTGGACTCTGTACCATCACCAGATCCTATCTCTACATAGCTTCCTTGAATATTTTGAAAGAATTGGTTTAAAATTTCCTGGATAACTCCATCTTCGCCATTTTGGGAAAATTCTTTTGCCTCACTTGCTTCTAACTTTTCATATAAATTTATCAAACGCTTTCTTAAATGTTTTTCGGACGATTTGGTTATACTGATTTTTTCAATAAACGCGAATTTTGGACTTTTAACTAAATTATTTTGCTGGGTCCATAAAAAATATGAAAAATAAATAAATAAACCTATGAAAAAATAAGAAAAAAAAATTGTTTTTATCTTCATTTTTTGAAATATTCTTTTATATAGATCTCAGATTTTTTCCAAGTAAAATGAAATATAATGATGGTAACTAAAATTATGGATATGCTATTGGGAAAAGTTCTAATGCAATTAGACACTAGTTCACTTTTTTTCATACATTATTTTATCGAATTTGTTTTTAGAGTTATAAATAATTAATTTAAAAAAAAATTAATTTTATAAAAAAATTTAGAATTTTTTATGAATTTTATTTTATTCTCTGAATTTTAAAAAAAATAAAAATCGATTTCTTATAATTTATCAAGATTTTAATTTATATTTTTGATTGAAAATTCAATTTACCAAGTTAAATAAATTAAAATCTTTGGTCATTTAACATCGATTAATTAATTAGCTATTCCAGTCTTTGATAAAAAATGGGAAAAATTTCATGGTTTCATGGTTTTTTGGGGATAGAATTGGTGTTTATTTTTCCCAATAAATATAAAAAAAAAACATAAAAAATCACATCTAAGAAATTTGACCAAACACAAAACATTATTTTAAATTACTCGTTCTAGTTATCATAATTTACATGAAAGAACCATTTCTTATCACAAATTCTATAAATTACCAGAAAGAGCAAAAGTTTGGAAACCCTTATTTGTCATTGAATGGCATTTTATTCTAACATGACTCCATTCAACTACCATTTCCTCAACCAGCAAATTTTAATGATTTTTTTTATTAAATAATAAGTCACAAGAGGGTAATATAATTATTTTAAACATAATATTATTTATCATACAATTTAAAAGACTTTTAAATTTTAGAAATAAACTAATCAAACGATTCAAAACTCCTATTCTCCAAAATCTTTATAAAACATATAATTAATATAATAGTTATATAAAATCGAAATTTTTATAAAATTTAAAATTAGGAATCAATTTTTTTGATGTGTAATTAAGTTTAATTGAATGAAAGCGAATACAGATCTTAATATTTAATGAAGTATTTTAATTTTATACAAGTTTTGAGTATTGAATAGGAATTAAATAAAAATTTTTTTTCAACATTCAATTTTTCATTTAAAATCAAAGAATATCAAGAAATAAATAATCTGGCAACAAAAAAATTATTTTCATATTTGATTTAAAAAGTAAAATTAGTCATAACTCTTAATGATGGTAAATAGCGATAAAAAAATATTATGTCGCCAAAGGAAAAAAATTTACATAAATAATAATTTTATTTTTATATTTAGAAATTTAAATAGACAAGCGATATTTTTTTTAATTTATAAATTTTTAAATTAATTACATATTGTATTAGTTTAAATAGACTTTTTGTTAATTGTTGCTGGAGGAATAGCTTGATAAAAATTCCTAATTTGCCTAAATAAAATTCATACATTGTTCGAAGATCAAAAATTCATTTTTAATTTTTTTTTACAGCCAAGTTATTCTTATTCAAAATTAACAATTAACTTTATAATTTTTAGAAAAAAATTAGTTACACAATCATTCGATCAGAAACTAAAACTGCATGCCTCAAATTAAATTTATTCAATGCTTGATTTGAAAATTTCTAGATAAATATTCGCATATAGAATTATTTGTTATCACAACAAAAACCTTGTTAAAATAATTTATTGTAATTTAATACTTCTTAAAAGTTAATTTAATAAAAACTTTATTTTTCCCTATCAAATTGTTTACTTTAAAAAAATAGTTTTCATATTTTCAAAGTTAAATAAATAATTGTATCGGATTCATCATTCTAATGGAAACAAAGAAGTTTTATCTCACTAAAATTCCTTTAAATAAAAAAAACAAAACTTTTATCTAAAATAGATAATAAACTATTTGGCTCTTGTTTCATGGTTTCATTGTTAAATATCTTTATTGATACTAAGTGGCGCTTCATTTCCAAAGATTAGAAAAATAATTTAATAAGTTTTAAAAAAAAAAACTACCAAGCAATCTGCAATAAAAGCAATAAATTTATTTGCAATGAAAATAAATTGTTTTGGTTGCGGATCGACGAGTTTCTACAATTGTTTCCACTTCATCTAAATAAAAAAAGGTGAAATAAAAAGACTTAAACACAACTTAAAATATTTCGAATTTTTAAAATTTATCTATTGCGTACTAAAAAAATTTTCAGTATTTCCTTAAATCCCGTTCGATTAAACCTAAGCCCTATTTAGATGCAAAATCTTCTTTTCCTAAATCCTCCAAATCTATTTTCGTTTCAAGACCCCGTTTTTTCCTAAGTACTTAGCTTAAAGTATTAAAGTCATATTAAAATAGATAACCTTAAAGGTACTCAATTGTTTAAAAGATAAGCCTCGTTTGCTACAAATAACAAAAAATTATCCAAATCACCTTAAGCGTCTCTAACCATCTTTTTCTCATAAGTTTTCTTATCACCAATTATTTAAGATTGTAAATATTTATAAGCTTATTTAGAGAGCAATTAATTATTTTCTAAGTTCGACTTTTGGGATTTTTAGATCTGAAGACCGGTATACAGGAAAAATTTAATTTTAATATAATTTTAAAAGTAAAGATAGTCGAGTAAATATATTTAGATGAATGATGTAAAGTAGTTTGGTTTTTTTTGAATGCATATTTGTTTGATTTTAAGATAAATTATGATTTAAAATCACATCGATGAATCTAAAGAGCAGTGCTTTTAGACAATAAAGATCAATTTAGATTTTATTAAACTAATTTTTTCTAAAATATTTTTATTTGGAAATATTTTACCAATAATATAAAATAAATAATATAAATATAAATTTTTTTATTGAGGATGAAAATGATGTCATAAAATAAGTAATAAATTGGTATAATTTTTTTTTCATTAATAAGTGATTATTTGAAATGATTTTGGAAAAAAGTAAAGGAATAATTCTAATTAATTAGTAGCTAAAATTTCTACTATTTTGCTTCATTGATATGCCTTTCAAGAAATTTTTTAAGGAAGAATTAAGCAGTAGATAATACTAAATTTTTATTAAATGTTTAAAAGGATATTTTTTTTAAGACATCATCATAAAGAAAGAATAAAAAGTATACATTTTTGAATTAAAAAATCTTTTTTGGAGAGTTTTAATTATGTTTTTTAGCTTTCCTTATCTAAATAGATGTTTATTTATTTAATTTAATTACTTTGAGTCAAGGATATTTCTAATATTTATGATTTTCTTTACAAAAATTATATTAATGTAAAATTAAAGTAATTTTTTTTTATTCTTTAAGAGCTAATAACAAAATAAAAATGACATATCGCCAAATTAATATGATCTTATTTTTAATTAACTTATTATATTAGGAGTGTCCTTATGTTTAAGTTTTTAAATTTGCCGAAAATTTGTTGGATTAATGATCAGTTTTTAATGTAACCAATTTTATTAACTGGGTAAAGCCAGTAAGTTATTAGAGTATTAAAAAATTAAGGGTCAGCTTAAGAGATTTTAAAGATTTTTTTTTAATTTTAGCTTTGGTTCTAAGGAGCAAGAATATATTTTTTTGAAAAACAAAATTCCATAAGTAGCTTAAACATATTCTATTAAATACTTCATTGATTGTCACCGCTAGTGTCAGGGTAAAATTATTCTTAAGAAAAAGCTCTATAAAGCAGGCGTTAGAAAAATTTAAAAAAAATTAAATAAAAAATAAAGTTGAAAAAAATGAACATGCGAAATAAGAACAAAAAAATTTCTCATAAAAAGGAGCTCAATTTTTCATTTGTATTATTCACAAGTTTCTCTACATTTTTGAACAATATTATTGATCGTTTGCTCTACTAAGGATCGCTGCAAGATATTTTTACTGATACAATTTTTTTAAGTTTAATAAGAATTTTTACCCTATTTCTTCGGATATAAGTAACCACAAATATAAGAAATTTGTTTCTTTTTAAATCAAAAACTGTCCCTTATTCGAATTATTTATTTACAAAAAATGTGTGCTGTTTAAAAGAAAATTCATGAATCATGTCTAGTCTAAAACATGCATTTTACTTGTCTCTAATAGAAGAAAAAAAAGTCAAATTTGAGTCACATTCCGAATAGAAGAAATCCCCTGATGACCAAACTTTCTTATATTTGATGAAATACGGTACATGGACAGAAAAAGCAGGGATAAAGAGGCAAACTAGTGTATAACTAATACTAGCCCTCAATCAATTCGTTGCTAGTAGTTCGTGTTTACTGTTAGCATTGTTTGCAGTAAGACGACTTTTAAATCAAAAGTAAAAGAAAATAATCTAATGTTACAAAAAGAAGTGAATGAATTTGGGCTGGACTAAAACTGTATTAATTATTTATTTAAGTTTGAGTTTAAGTTCCATGGATTAAAGTATATATATAAAATTAAAAGAAATAAAAAGAAAAAAACACAATTATTTATAAAAATCTATCTTTGAAAGATCATTTAATAAATCATAAAATTTAAAGCAAGCTAAGTTAAATTCCATATTTAATTTGATTTCGGTCACAATAAATTTAATTGAATCAACTAGATCATGATTTTTTTCGATAAATAAATGATCGATCATTGCTAGAGAAGTCTTTAAACTATAGTCTATTACATCAATGTGAGTTTTTTTGTCCGCATTATTTAGTTGTTTACAAAAGGAGGTATTTTTCTGATCAAACTTTATATAGTTATCGCGAAGGAAAGTCAAGATATTCCAACAAAATGAGCTATTTTTTAATTGCTTTAAGAAGAATATCTTCTGTCTGATGTTAAGTTGTTCAGCCATCTCTATGTGCAAGGTATCTAACAGAGGTCTAATTCTTGAAAATTTCTTAATTCCCTGTGCTCTTTTAATTAATTAATTTAATTATTTTCACTAATAAAGACCAAATCTAAATGATATCGAAAAATTGATTGGGAAAAATGCTTGTAATGAAAACTGACAAAATTGGGACATGCCGATTTTGATTTACAACCAAGTTCGTATAAGGAGTAAAAACTCCTCTCAACTTTTTTAATTATGAATTTCTTATAATATTATTGTAAACTGATAGCTAGCATAGCGGAACTAAATTTAGTCTCGCTCGGCAGGTCTGATGCTGTAACATATATTATTAATGTATCAATTATCTATTAATGTTGATTGTTTTTTCCCCTATTTTTGCGAAAAACGCTATCAAAATAGACACATTTGTAACAAATTTACTCTAGTTTTAGAAAAACCATAATTAAGAAAGTTTCTAATAATTAAGACAATTTAATTATCAATGACTGACTGACTTGTCCTGTTTAGCGATATTTTCTCAAAATCATTTTATCTAATTAATAATTTGCTATTAAATAGGCATAAAAATAATCAAGGTTAATAATTAGATGTATTTATATTTTTAATGAATATAAATAAAAATTTTATGAATAATTCTTTCTATTTTTTTAAATCATTTAATTAAAAAACATTGGAAAAAAGTCTATTGGAAAAATAAAAAGACTTTACTTATGCTAAAAAATGTAAGCTAAACTAACAACTTAATGTCATGTCAAAAAAAAAGCTATTCTTTATATACATTTTTTTCAACTCTAATCTGAATGAAAAATTATGCAAAAATTTTATTTTTTAAATTAAACAATAAGACAAAAAAATGTAATCAATGAATATTTTCAGTGATTGGAATTTGAATGTTTTAAATAATAGACATTTAGAGTGACACAATTTGAGTCTGGCAAAAAATGAGGTCATCAATAAAAGGTAAGTATATATATGCACTTAAGAGTTGTCACTAGAAAAGTTAACATTTGATTAAACCATATATTGTAAAGACATGGTGAATGAGGCCAGTAAACGCATGTGATTTAATTTAGACATAAAATAGTTTAGTGCATAACACACAACCTGTACTTGTCTAAAATCGCATTAAATGAATGTGATATTACTTAAAGTTAGCAAATTTGGTGTAGAATAATTTTTCCAAAAATGTTAATTACTATTTGTCTTGCTAACTTGACTAGGCAGCCGCTTGAAACGACCGAGTTTGGCCTTGGCAAGCGGCTTATGTAACTAAAATTAAATCAAGCAAAAATCCTATATAACTAGTTATTTGACTTACAAACAAACAAACCAACTTGATAACTAGTTTTCGCTTGTTTTTGTTCTCTCTTTTTTTTTTTATATTTTTAGCTTTTCCAAGTAGTTAAAAATAAGGAACCTTTTATTGCGTGTTTAGAAGTCGTGTTTTTTGTTCGTTTTTTCGATTATCTTGTTCATGAATAATGAATCAATGGAACGATATGGTCATTAAGCCGGAGCATATGGTTCAAGTTCAACAGCAGCAAGCACAAGCGCATCAAATGGTATACAAGAGCCAAATGGGCGACCAGACTCAGTCGCGCAACATGGCCATGATGATGGGCGCACTGGACAACTCTGTGCTTGATGGCGAAAACGGCGAGCACGATGACTCCATGGACAACTCGGACGACGACTGCAATTCGAGTGTCAACGACGCCGAAGGCGTCTGGAGCCCCGACATCGAGCAGTCGTTCCAGGAAGCCCTGGCCATCTATCCACCTTGTGGCAGGCGAAAAATTATACTCAGCGAGGAGGGAAAAATGTACGGACGTAATGAACTCATTGCCAGATACATCAAGGTCCGCACAGGCAAGACCAGGTCTCGCAAACAAGTATCCTCTCACATTCAAGTATTGGCAAAGCGCAAAACCAAGGACTTTCATAACCATCTCAAGGTACGTTTGTCTATTTACCATTTTAAATCTTTATCTTTGCCAAATAAAAATATTCTTCTAAAATTAGTCTATTGTTTTTTTATTGATTTATTGAGATATTGTAATTAGATAAACAGAAATAAGATTTTTTTAAAGATAATTTGAGAAAAATGTTCTCAGAAAATTTGTAAATTGGTTTTATTATGGAAATTTTTAAGCCAAATAATAGCTTAGATGATTTTTTGTATTAAGCTTACTCTGATTTTATCTTGGTTCTATTCTATTTTTATAAT
Source organism: Brachionus rotundiformis (assembly GCA_016802295.1). Classification (NCBI taxonomy): domain Eukaryota; kingdom Metazoa; phylum Rotifera; class Eurotatoria; order Ploima; family Brachionidae; genus Brachionus; species Brachionus rotundiformis. Next base: position 6,253,363 of record JAESIW010000020.1, read on the forward strand.
TTTCAATATTGTTATTGTTTATTTGAATTATAGTTTAGGAGATACCCAGGCAGGTTGGGACGGAAATTAATCCTTACTTTCAGCCCAGTGAGCTTTTTTTACAAATAAAAGGAAAAAATAAATAAATTATTAATTTTCAATAATAGTACTAATAATATATATAACAAAATTAATAAATATATGTGTTATTAAATTAGAATTAGATGTCTATCAATGATCGTTAGTCTTAAAGTACCAATGTAATTAAACAATTTATTAGTCAACTCAAATTTGTAAATTTTTTAAATTGTCAAGATCTATGGGATTAAATATAAAAAAATTAATTTAAATTTTTGATATTTTTATTAAACAAGTGTTAATTCTTTTATTATAAATTAAAAAAAAAAGATCAAATTTTCTAATAATGGTTTTAATTTTTTAATTTAAAAATCATTTTTAACTAAATATTTGGCCATTTTTTAAAAATATTATGAATTCCATGTCTATCAATGACTGTTAGTCTTTAAATACCAATGTAATTATATAATTTACTAGCCAAGTCAGTTTAATTTTTCAAAACTAATAAGGATAAATATAAAAATTATTTTAACTTATTAATAAAAATATTGTTAACACTGGAAAGCACGGCTGATTACAACAATTTCAAATTAAAATATCAAAAGAAATCGGAAAAATTTATTTAAAATATGATTAAAAAATTTAAGTATTACAAGTTGATTTCAAGTTTCTTTGGGTAATTTAAAAAGGGTTTTAAAAACCCTTCGGGCTTTCTAGTGTTAATTCTTCGATTGAAAATTTTAATTTCATTAATTATCATTAGACAATTGTTTTTATTCTAATTAAAAAAAATTTAACAACTAAGTAAAATCATTTTAATAAGACCTTGAAGATTATTTTATACATATATGTAACAATTAAAAGTATTTTATTAGTACTTATCATTTTCCAACTTAAATTTATTAAATCCTTAACTACAAATATGTTATTTGTTAGTGTGAATAATTTGCGAAAAATAAAATATTTGGATAAAATGTTGTTCTTTGTTTGTGTTGATTCATTAATGATTATTTTCTATCATATTATCTTATCTAAATATTCAATTTAATTAACTTAGTAATAAAATATATTAAATTTATTTTATATTTTTAAACATAAAGATATTGATATGAATTAAAAAAATATTTTAATAAAAGAAAAATACTCAATTAATTTAGTTGACCCACGAATAAAAAAAATGTACTAAATTGAGTTGATTGAATTAAAGGTGCAAGTTTCGTTCCATTTCTTGATTGATAAAAATAAATTAAAATAAAAAAGCCTTGTTAAAAATTATTATCTTCTAAAGGACACCAAGGATACCAAGGTGAACGGATCGTTTCAAAACCCGTTCACAAATTTAACCTCAGCACAGATTATTTCTCCACAGCCAATTTTGTCAGCGCAGTCCCAGCAGCAAAATCTGGTTGTTCCAAGTCCAAACGCGCTTTTGTCCAATGGAAACAAAATGAGTCAAACAAACCAAAATACTCAGCCAAGCCAGCCTCAGACGAACAACGGCAGCACGCAACCACCAGTCAATCGTAACTCTTCTCAACATGGCCTTGGCGCGCAGATTCAGCCTCGGGTTCAGCCGGCTCATCATCCACATTTACTACAAAACTGTACAAATCTCATTCAATCAAATCCACTAAATGGCCAAAATGCGCAATCGAACTCAATTTGGGGCCATCCTGGCATCCAACAACAAATGGCACACGGCGAAAAGGGTCTTGTGCCTCATGATGAAATTTTACATGCCAACAACGAAAACATTCGACACCATCCACATCACCATTTTCATCCCAATGACATTCATCATCTGCCACAATCTCACAATCTACACCAGCAGCTTTCGCCCGACTCGTCACCCAATTCAAATCAACTTTGGTCCATGTACACCAATAACAACAACACCACAACCAATAACTCCAATTTGAACGCGTTTTCCAAATGCGTCATAGGTCTTAACCAACTTAAATTGATCGAGTTCAGTGGTTTTGTGGAGAAAAGACGCGATCCAGAGATTGTAAGCTCATTATATCTTTAATTAGTATCTTTAATTGACCAATTTTTCTTTTGATAAAAAAAAGTATCACAAACATCTCTTTCTACACTTGAACACGCTTGATTACTTTACATCTGACGGAATGGACGAATTCGAGGTATAAATAGATACCAATATAAGAAATTAAATTTTATATAAAATAATTTTATTAAGAGTATAAGTCATAAAGAATTTGCAGACAAATTTCCAGAAAGTGATCTATTGTGCTCGATTCAGAATCAAGAGAAAACCTCTATTTGTTCGTCCTACTTGGTCAAGTACTGGGTGGATTTGAACTACATACTTGAAGAGGGTATCAATGCACTATACGCTGTAACAAATATGTAAGAATAATAAGAGAAATTTTTTTGTTTAATAATTTATGAATAAATAAGAAAAAAAATGTCTATCTAAAATATAAATTTATTTTTTTTTAAGTTTTGAAAGTCAAGAGCCCATGACCATAAGTTGCTCGACCAAAGTGTGCTCGTTTGGCAGCCAAGTGGTGGAAAAGGTGGAGAACGAGCATGCCCAGTACGACTCGGGTCGGTATGTATACCGATTTGAGAACTCGCCCATGTGCGAGTACATGATCACCTTCATAAACAAACTAAAACAATTGCCGGAGAAAAATTTAAAAAATAATGTATTGGAGAATTTCAGTGTTTTACAAATAATCAAAAACAACGACACCAAAGAAGTTCTATTGACGCTGGCCTACGTTTTTGAAGTGTCGACCAGCGAGCATGGAGCCCAGCATGTTATTTATCGCCTAACTAAATAACAAAATTCCATGTCTGCTCCTAAATCTATGCATTTTTTAAATAAAATTCTTTTATGTATATACAAATAAGTCTTTTTTCTACGCATTGGAGACATTGGCAAAACCTACACACTGGCATATCGCATTTTCTTGTTTTGTGACATTTTTTCCGTTTTTAATTCAGTCTATTGACTCGATGAACAACTCAAAGGCTCTTTTGAATTTTGACAGCAAAGGCTATTTGTTTTATTTATGCTTATTTTTCAAAATGGTTAAATACTTAAATTTTGTAAAATTTATAAATGTGTAAAGGTGCTTTGAATGGTACGGACTTTCGCTAAGGTTAGGGTTTTGCATACTTTATTTGTTCACTCATTTTTCTTTTTTTGTTTTTGCTCATTTTAAAAAAAATATATATTTTATCTTTGAACAAATTATCTAATCATTTATCTTTATATAACTGTTTATGGTGTTTTTTTTTGTTCATTTATTTTTTGGCTTTTTGAGCTTGTTTATTAAGATTAAATACTCATACAATTTATTTAACTTAAAAGAAAATAAAAATTAAAAATAATTCGGAAATTTATTTTTTTTATATGCTAATTTTAAAGGATTCGATCGAGCTATCAATTTTATATTTTATTTTATTTAGCTCAAGAAAAAGGCTTCAATATGTAATCCAGAATCATTAGAAACATTAAAGATTAAAGATGGAGCTTACTGGCACAATCTAGATATTATAAATATAAATTTCGTCAAATACGATATTTTTATAAAATTTTTTAAACAAAATCTCTTTTAATATCGCTAAGATTAAAGTAGCAGCGAAATGATGCTCTTTTCAATTCCTATGTTACTGATGAATAAGAGAAGTGGGAAACAGAAGTTTAGGAATTTTTACAATTTTTTATTTGAAATGACCTTTGGAGTTATAACAAGCCAAAAATCTTTTTGGTATAATCTTTAATCTCTTGAGTGATAAAAAGAGGTTACTTTAATATTTACCATTTTGAAATCCATGTATGACCATAAGTTCTCAATATGGTTGAGATCTAGTGAACGGGTTTATGTTCCCTAATAAAAGTGTTGATAAACGTTTCTAAACTTTGTGCTAGAAGCAGTATTAGTTGTAGGTAATGCTGTTTGGGAACTGAACCCAAACAATGGCACCAGTAAATGACCTGCTTTTACAGCCTCCGTCGATTAGTTCATAGCTTGAATGTCGAAATTATTTTTAGCTAGCTGTCTTTCAATTGATAATTGTCCTTTCCCGGTACCACCTGCAGGACTATCCAAATTATTTTAGGTTGGATTTGGGTGCCATATATGAGCTGGAGTCTATTTTGTCCATGTTGAATTTTATGAGGCTGAATAAGGTCTCCTGTCTGCGTCTTTCTTCTAGTGTTGTCCAACCTAAGGCCACTCGCCTTTAAATTTAAGACTTTGACTTAAGCTCTGGAACTAATTTAGAAAATTTTCTATATGTATGTATGTCGCTGTCGTTGCTTTTGCAGCTGCTCGTTTAGATTGTTCACTTGATTTTAGGTCATTGTAATAATAATACCAAGATCACGTTCTTTATTAGTCTTGGAAAGAGTTTGTCGGTTCAAAGTATAGTTATTACATACATTATTCATACCGACGTGCATTACAACACATTTTTTCTGATTGAAGCTCATTTTCCAGTCGACTGTCCATTTCATCAAATTGTCTTCTTCTTGATTCACTGAGCTTTGTGTCATCAACATATAACTTGCATATACTATTACATATCTCTGGTAAGTCATTTATGAATATAAAAAACAAAAGTGGACCCAAAACCAATCCCTTTTTAAAATATTTAATAAGATTTCACAATCATTTAGTTCCGTTAATTTTTAAAGATCAAGTGATAGCTGCTACATTTAAATTTAGTTATGATCAAGTTACAGAAAGATCAATAGATGTTTTAAAAGAATATTTGGATGATAGAGAAATTGGCGTATTTATTCCTAGTCATCAATTAACAAGATATGATTCACATAATGGAACAGATTATGGCAAATTTGATCAAGGATCTTATTCAGAAATTGGTTCAATTATACATACATACAATTCTGCATATTATAATCAATTTGAAAGAAATTATACAACAGGTCAACATTTTACTATAAATAAAAGTCTTGATACTGGAACAACTACTACTACTCAAAGACCACCGCCTGATCAACAAGTTCCTAATCCTAAAGATAATAGGCCTAAACGACCGAATACTAAAACACTAACTCAAACTGATCAATAAGTTCCTGGTATTAAAAAACAAAAAAATTAAACTAAAGATCCACCTAAAACTAAAACTGCAATGGAAGTGGAAGAAAAAAGTGGCTTAAAATGAGAATTTGGTTTACATGGACCATTAGTTGGACATACACATGTTAATTATCCATGGGAAAAACATGGATTTGAACGTAGTGAAAGCTCACCAAGAAAAATAAATAGTTACTTATTGGGCTATGTCAAGATTTACTACGATTAAGATTTTGCAAATGATATAGTACCAAATGTTTTTGATTTAACAGGTACTGGTTCTAATGCAACAATGAAATTTCCTTATAATCAACCTAGGTTTCATTATCAGATTTAGTTTATGGAGTTCCTATTAATTTTTCAGTAGGAGATTATATAGACGATAAAACTTTTTTATCGGTAAGCGCAGGAAGATTAAGATATTTAAATAGAATTAGTTTGGAATCTATTAATGTTGACTTAACTATTCACACAAAAGCTGGTGGTATAAATACAAATGAATGGTATCTAAATTCTTTGCCAGGATTTGACCAAGCTACAACAATAATTTTGGATCAGCATATACTTAAGATTGTTTTGAAATTTATTTTTTTTGGACTTATGTATTTTTTTTTTCAAATTATAATTAATAAAAAATTTAAATCAAGTTAACTTCTTTATTTAGTTAAATAAAATAATAACTAAAACAAATTAATTAAAAACTAAGCCTTCATATTCGAGACCTTGTTGGTTTTCCGGTAATTGACCGGTCTCATAGCCAACTAGTTCTTGAAGTTGGCTAACCATGTTAAAATTTTGATTTCGTAGGTCCTCATCTGAATTGCAGTGTTGTATATCATCCATAATCTGTTTTATTTCTATGTCTTGCTTTTCTTTTTAACATGTATATGGGCACGTACGCTTTCCTTGGGCTTATCGTAACGGATAACCCTAATTTCGTCGAACAGTTCGTGTACATTGTTTTCGTCGACTGGGCCATAATTTAATATACAGTGACGGAGTTCACCAGAATGCCGCCGATTTGGATCCATTCGGATACCTCATTTCGAAAGACGACACGTTGCTTCCTGTGACTGAGAAATGCTCGAATCCAGCTGACAATCCGGTTGGTACTCCGTAAACTGTTAGTTTTACCATTAAGAGCTCGTGCGAAACTTTATCAAAAGATTTAGCAAAGTCAAGAAAAATAACGTCTATATTCTCTTTACGACTCAATACAATCTGTGGGGATTCTTTTGTTTCCAGAAGTTTTGTTACACATCCTTTATGTGGCATAAAGCCATGCTGACAGTATGACAGTAGCTTGTGCTTTACAATTTGTTATAGAATATGGTCTTTAATACTTTGCATGAACTTATGTGAGAGAAACTGGCTCGTAGTTACTCACTGCGGTTCTGCTACCTTTCTTAAAGATTGTGTAACATTGGATTCCTTCCACTCCGAAAGTAATCTAGACTCATGAATACAAAAGTTAATGGAACAGGTAAAAGCTGTATAAAATTGAATGAGAAAAATTTATTTTAAAAAATTTCTGATTACTGGAGTCACTTTTTGATTTTTCCTTTGTCTTCTAAAATTCATTTAATACGAATTGTTTATACGCTTATCGAAATAAAAAGAATGGCACCCAAAAGAAAGTTTAATGTTCAATGCATCGAAATTATGGTTTTCAGAGAACAATCCAATATTCAAAAGCAGCCTAAGCGATCCTAAGATACTATGGAACCATTCGTCAGGTACCTTCATGTGAAATGGATGATTATGAAAAATTTGATGAGATTGGTTCACTTAATATTTTCATCCTAATTAATTGATAAAATTTTTTATATGGAAGTGATGCAGCAAGTCAAATTTAATATCAGTTTAGGACGATAAGTGTATTCGCTTCTTGTAGAGTTAAGGTCCAAAGAAATTTTCAATTCAGGTTCGGCTGCAATCTTTCGCGAGCTAGAATTATCAAGAACGCTTGATGAAACTGTCTCACTGAAAATTGAGATAGAAAAAGAAGTGACAACTAAAAATGTAAATGAAACACCAAAAGAGATTACTGCTGCCCAAATAGAAAGTTATGTGAAGTCCTCAATTCATGTGACACCAATTGACGACAACCCTCGGCCGATTCCGTTATCAAAATTGTTCGATGGATTATCGGTCAAAGAATAAAAAGCCTGAATTAAAGCGAAAAAGTCGAAAACATCGATAGAAATTTCAAAATCTTTTCTGATAAACTCTTCAAATTAAAAAAAGGCTAAAATTCATTTTTAAAAGAAATTTAATTAACATCTAATTTAAGGAATCGATTGAGATATGTAACTATAATCGAAAGCAGAAAAGTTCAAAAGCAGCTACAAGCTATTTAAATAATAATCATCGATATTTTAAATATAGCAAGAATTTTTTGAAAAATAAACGATAACGTCCCTTAAAATACTTCAAAAATAATTTTTTAATTCAAATAGATGAATAAAATTTTTTATAAAAGAATTTAATTTCAAAACTCTCACCAACCAAAAAGTCTCTGTCAATGCCAAGAAAAATAAGCAAAATAGCTTGTAAAAACTATTTTTTCAGTTTGTCAAATGTAGAAAAGTATACCGTTTCAATTAAGCAATTTTTTGATGCTTTTGGGGATTTGTTTGACTTTTTTTTTGTGGAAAAAGGATCCTAAAAAACTGACTACACAGTTGCTTTTACTAACTACAAGTGTTTTTTTACTCTATATTTTTACTCAGTAGGCTTCCTGGTCTATTTAATGGGTCCTTTCATCTTTGAAAAGTTGCTTTAAGTAGCATTTTTACTCAGGAGGCTCAATGTTTCAATTTCAATATTAAAAATTCAGCATATCTCAGTTGCTATCAAACCTTTTTCATTTAAGAAGAATTTCTTCTTTTCAAGGGTTATAAAATCAATGATTTTAAATAGGGTTTAGGGTTTTCAGCCCTATTTTATGATTGTTTAAATGAATTTTAATCGTTTAATTAAAGTGATTCCATCAAGAGAAAATTGTTTGCTCGAAATATCGATGGAAAAAACATTGACATTTTAGACCCATTTATTCAATCAAATCCAGGTCAAATATCTTTTATCGAGAGAACAGTTGAAGCAATTAGGAACCCAGCTCCAATTTTGAATCGTTTACATCCTTTTAAGTATAATTTAGATTCTAACGGTACCGAAAAGAAATTTGAAAATTGACCGGACATGTCTGTCGAATATCTAAATAGTTGGATCATAAATGGATGGCATCACAAACGAAAGCATTTGTGCTTGTATGGACCTTCGATTGGTAGATGCACTTTTTTGTAATGCGTTATTAGTAAATTATGACCACCGAAATTTCGCAATCGGAATCAATGATTCAAAATTTGCATTTGACCGCTTGAATCCGAAACTTATTCATTGTTTTGTGAATGAATTTGATTTTACAAAAATCTACATGACAACTTGGAAAGTTAACCGTAAGCACAAAACTGGTCTAGATGGTGCCATTCAAGGACCATTGATATTTATTTGCAAGGATTCCTCTTAGTTCTTTTCTAGAACCTGCTCTGTTAAATCACATTGAATTTGTTGCACACCAAATAGAGACGAAAAATAAAAGATATAGCGGACTATCATTCAGTCGAATTTACTTTTTCTAATCATCAGCTTTCCCCTGAAGTTAAGCGATTTTTTCCAATCGGTGCATTAAAATTTTAATTCAGGGATAACTTTAAGCAAGCGTAAAATCAAAAGTAATGAGCCTATGCTCAAAAAGAAATTAATAAAAAACAAAAAAATGTTTTAATTAGACAAGTGTTTTGAACTTAGGTTACCAAACCTAAAAGGATAATAAATGATGTGTAAAATAATCCACATCTAGAATTTTTTTATAAAAAAATATTATAAAAATTTATATAGTTATAAACTTATATTTTAAACAACTTTTAAATTAAACAAGGAACATAATTTTTTAAAACAATTAATCGAATGCAAAAATGACAAAAAAACAAGTATTGATACAAAAATCTTGATTTAAAAAAAAACATTCAATTATCTTTCCAGTTAGCAACCTTATGATAAGCATAATACAAATCTTTATTTTGCATTAAATTTTCTTGATTCAATGGATCAATTAAGTCTTCTTTATTTATTTGGTTCCAGCGATATGGTTTTGAGAAATATTCTGGCTCAATTTTAGTTCTATTTCTCAGAAAAAGTCTCAACAGTTTCTCACATGCTTTTTGCTGAAGAATTCTCAAATTTTTCTCATCATTTGTCCATGTCTGAACTTCTTGCTCACTTCCTATGACCATATTTATTGCCATTCGCACTGAATTTATCTTAATATTAAAAATATAACTTAAAAAAAGTTTAATTTTAAAATTTGAATTTTAAACTACCATGATTATGTCATGGACATCAATTTGGACATCGAAAGCCAACTCAATATCATTATCAGTGTAAATTGGCATGTTTTTTTGCTCGTCATAACCAAGACCACATAAGGCTCCAGTGAACTTTGTTCCTTCTCTATCAGTTCTAAGCTCGATTGTTGGGGCAAAAAGGAGAGTACAGATTGCTGGCAGACCGGGAAGTTTAGGCATCAAACTAGTCTTTCTAAGAATCATGGTGTTTCCAATTTGATTCAAAGTAACCTCATGGGCAATCAACAATCTACTTGAGTCATTTGTTGGATCCGTGTCCAAAGTTACATAATTTATTGAGTCTCGCTCCACTTTTATCTTTTTACTCTGGCCAACATTCAACAAAGAGCTATAATTACATTCCAATGGGCTGTATGGCCCCCTAATTTCAATGTATCCATCATAAGAAGACTCATCATTTTCATCAAAATTGTCATCACTAGGTTCATTTAAACTCGATTGATTTAAAGATACTGTTGATTTTAAGTCATCCAAATCACTTATCATACTTTGCTCATGATAATAGTTATTTTTTAATTGTTCCACTCGGCGAATCGCTATGTCTTCATTGACATGACGCGGCCTAGTAGATAGATAATCTGAATCCCTAGTTGGTATGTAGTAATCTTTTCTGTTGTACTGTTTGCTTAGATTTAAATCAATTTCAGTTTTGCTCATCATTTCGGCACATCCGCTTTTCAGTAACATTTCTGTAAAGTCCTCACGTAAGCCAGACTTGGTCACTCCATGTAGATTGACATAGGCTAAATTTTGATCCAAACCTTGCACTGTAATTTCAAAAGAGACAAATTTGCTGCTGTTAACCAGTTGGTTGAATATTTGATTTGATGTCTTTGTCCATTGTCCAGTCGGATTATGGAAAATAGATGGTCTAACATTTACTATTTTGCATTCAATTGCTTGGAATTGATACCCTTTTAGATTGTCGGTCAAATGGTACAAGTCCTCAAATTTTCTGATTGCTTTGTTTCCATAATCCAAAAAAATAATTTCAGCCTGAAGCTTGGCACGATTGACTTCTAAAATTTTGGCTCTATAAAAGGCTTTACCAATTGAACTGTCATTGTAATAAGATACACATAAAGAATCTCGATTTATGTGGTCATTAGTCAATTTTTCAAGCTCATAGTTGCTGTTAAGCTCTTCGTGAATGTAGCCAAGATCGCTTGAGCGATCTTCGTTGACTATTTGTATCCAGAAGTGAGCGCATTCGATTACATCAGTGATGAAGACTTCTATTGACTTGAGTTGGTCAACTCTGGCCGGAAACAAAAACTTGGGGTTACTCAAACGATCTACTAAAGATTGATCACAATCAAAATTGCCTGACATGTTTAAAGATCTGTCTAAATTTTTCTGAACTGTCTCATATGACATGAATTCTTCACCTTTTTCTATTATGTACCTTTCTGGATCTAGGAACTTGTCTCTTTCTTCATCATCATCACTATTGATTGGGGTTTTTTCACTTGTTTGTGAAGCAGTATCATTGATGGTTGAATTCAACTGTGAATTTTTGGTTCTGGAACCTTATTTAACAAACCATTAATATTTTTTTATCAATTTATCAAAAAAATGAATCTAGTTTTTAGCGAAAAATTTTAACATTTATTTTGTGTATCTGAATCATTTTATTATTAATTTTTATTCAATAAACAAAATAATAAGAATTCTAAAAATTATATCCTTATAAGTCTATCAGATTTGATACTTTCTTATCATTACTCACCTGAAAATTTAAAGGAAAAATTGGTAAAAATTACTCAATTAATTTAAGTTATAATTTGATGAAATAATTTAATTTAATGAAGAAAAAACTTTTGGACATATCTATTCAACATTGATTAAAACATTAATTTGATTTGTATTAATTTTGTTAAAAAAATTATAAAAATCTAATTTAAATATTTCATTTTCTAAATTTTTTAATTAGTTTAAATATCAAATATTTATAAGCATACAATAAATGAATTGTTAATCGATCTTTTTGACAATTAACATTCAATTTATCATTTGACATCTAAAAACAGAAAAATAGATAATTTGTTTCTATCTAAAGAATGTCAATTTAAAAAAATACTTCCTTCAAGAGGAACTCGAAGACTCCCTTTTCAATAATCTAGCCTGCTTACCACCTGGAGTCCGGCAACAGTTAACAGAATATATTTTTAATCCCAATTTGCCAGACCCCCCGCGCTATCAGCGCATACATAGGTCGGAATATGGCCTCCCAATAACGAGGCATTATTTTTGGGACAACATAACGAATTCATATTTTTTCGTGGAGTCAGGGGGGTGGGGTGAACTCGAGGAGGACGAGCCCCTTTACGAGTAAGACCTTCGAAACCCACCTTCCTGAACAATACTAATCAGGGGTCACTGGAGCAACCAGGGTTGCCTCCAAACTCCGCCGCGCCACCAAATACACAAGACGGAAATCCTCCATCCGTCAGACCGAAATCACCTGGAGACCAGTCCATAAGGTTTCAACAATTTAGAGTAGGAGAGGATAAGCTCCAAGCGTTTGAGGCAGATACCTATTTTTCCCCACCTACAGACATTAGGAAATTTGCTAAAGTTTTTAAAGTTCCCAGATCCCTGTTCAATAAGCTTAAGGATGGCTTAAGGATCTGGGTCAACAAAGGATAAGCCAGGACTAAAGGATTTAGGAATAAGATTAAAAAGTCAGATCCAGCTAGGATTTAGGGTAGGGGGTTAGGGTTAGGTTCTCGTAAAGAGACCCGGCTCTAAGGTAAGGCCCATAGCTGATTTTTCAGCCCTTACTAAGATAATGAACCCGCCTAAGTTCACGCTTAAATCAGTGTACCAGGCATCGTCGGACATTAAATGGTCTCGACATCTCTGGTACGCTAAGCTGGACTTTAAACAGGCTTTCTTTAATGTGCCTGTTCACCCTAAATCTAAATTTGTCACCACATTTGGGTACAGCGGTAAGTTCTAATGTTTTAACAGAATGCTCTTTGGACTCTCTATACCCCCCTACGTGCAGCAAATGCTGCTAAACTGCGTCTTAAAATATATCAGGTCGTTCACAAAGTACACTTATGGCCACCTAGACGACCTGATTATAGCTCATAAGGATAGGACAAAGCTCCAAAGTTTTATCTCAGAGCTCAGGGCAAAATTAAAGGACGCAGGGTGGGTTATAAACTCTAAGAACTTCATACTAAAACCGGTTAGGAGAATAAGGTTTCTAGGAGCCGATTGGGACGGGTTAGGTATTAGTAGGACCCAAGAAGCAAGCAGGTTTGTAAGACAAATGACCGAAGCTTTATTATATTCTGATCCGCGGGGAAAAATGCTTCAGAGAATTAGGGGATACCTGAATTATTATCTCTCATTCGCTGGGAAAGTAGGGCCGATAGCTAACTTATTCCTTAGAATGACCCCAGTCACCAGAAGAGGGTACCGGTGGATTCTTATAATCAAAATTAATTTAAATTATTTTAAATTAATTTTTTTCTTTCAAACTTTTATCTAATAATTTCAATTAGATCATATTTAACGATATTATCTGTTCTTATTTTTAAATAGGTATAAAATTCACTTACTTCTAGTCGTGTTTAAAGTCTGGCTTAGAGTAGAATTAGAAATTCTGATCAATTTTTTGCGTCTTTTCAACTTTTGGTAAGTAATGTTGGCATTGAAGCGCTTAATTCTCAATGGTATTCGCAAAAGTCTCATTTGTACGGCCAGATAAACTCCTAAATTAACATTAGTTGACACTTGACCAGAATTAAACTCCACAAAGCACTTGGTATCTTGAAAACTAGCCTTGACTTGTTTAGAGCATACTTTGAACATGTCACATATTTTTTGCATGTACAATACACCTTCATCTCTTGGCAAATTTCTCAATTGCACTGTATTTTTAAAGTCTTTTCCATTACACATTCTAACCACCTCTGGTAAATCAATACTTATCGAAGTGAAATAGTTTGGATAGAAGGCTCCAGCTATGATCATTTTGAGTATTAAATTATTCTTAACCAATTCTTCATTATCATCTATCTCATAAATTTCAGACTTGGCATTATTGACCAAATTTTCTAGCCTTATATGTCTATTGCATTTGATACCTAGACTGTTTAGTCTACCGGTCAACTCAATAACCAATTTTTCTACTTCACGTATACGAACTATCTCTATCATATTCTTTCTGGCCCAAGACTCGGCATCACCGGGACGCTCAAACGTCCTATTTCTAACTTGGGACTCATACAAATTGTATGCATTCAACAAAGTTATACAATCACACATCCACTCTTCTGACCAAGTCCATTTGGCTTTGAATGCTTCCAGATGAGACTTGTAATAGCATGTAAAAAATGTCTTTGTTGATAGACCAGCTGCGATGATTATGGTTTCCCTTAATTTACCAAATGCATGTCCTAGAAGTATTAATTTAGATAGTCGAACATCGATTGGCAAATTGGCCATAATTCTGCCAGCATATGTCAAATCTCCGTCAAAAGGAGCATTTTTTTTCAGACTCAAAGCACCACATTCTTTTAGAAGCAAGACTGTTCTTTCGATGTCAAGAAGCTTTGGTGGTTGTAGGGCCATGGCGAGTATTTGCTTTGGCTCTTCCTTGCGCTCCAATCGCTTGACGTTTAGGATTACCCGGTGAAGTGGCTCGCGCAGAATTGCCGGTACTGGAAAGTGGTTAAATTCGGAAAGGAACGATTGGGGTATCAGTCGATAGCAAAAGCCTTCGCTTACACGTCCTGCCCTGCCTCGTCGTTGGTTAAGGTTACTTATGGATGCCCACTCGAGGCGCAAATGAGTGTAGTTGGTATACGGGTCACAGTAGAGCTCTTTAGTGAGACAAAAATCAATTACATATTTTACATCCGGAACTGTGATGGAACTTTCTGCAATGCTGGTCGAAATGATAACTTTGCGCCAAGTGGGCTGACTTTTTTCGAATACCTTATTTTGCTGGCTTATCACTATGTCTGAATGCAGGGGTAGAATGTTGAGCTTTTTGTTTGGCAATTCTTCAGAGATTAGTTGCTGGAGTTGTTTGATTTGTTCCATTCCTGGCACAAAAATTAGCACTGATCCGCGAACTTCAGGCAGCCCGTCAATAAAACGCGGCTTTGGATTCACTGTCTGAAACTCATCGTCATCCGAGTTTGGCTCACTCAAATTGTAAGCTTGGCAAAGTTCTTTGTTTTCTTTGTAATCGAAATAGTGGAGTAGAGCTATTACCATAAACATACACTCTGGATACATGTCTGGCTCGTCTCTGAAAAACTCTATGTTTTGAATTTGGGAGATAAGCTGACGAAATGAGCCGCATTGAGCCAACAAGCTTCTTTTGGATTCCAACAAATTATTCTGGAAAATGAAGCATAAATTTATTTACAGAAATAAATTAAATCTTGAAAACAACAATTTTCTATAGATCATGAGATTTATGATATTTATATTATTTTAAAAAAATTGACTTGGCCTAATAAGACTGTTCCAGAGAATGAAAACTGCAAAAAAATACATTTATTTATACCAAATTGGTAAACTAAATCTAAATTATAAACAAATATAATTATAAAAATTTATTTGTAATTTTAACCATTTCTTTGGCAAAAATTGAATTTCTTATTTTATATTTGGTTTACTCAAATTTAATAAATGGAAAGTCTAAAAAAATAAGTGAATCAGAACCAAACCATTTACATCAATTTAAGATTGGAAATTTAGTTAGAAAATTGCTTTGGTTCAAATCTTATTAATCTGATTTTTAGATTATTTTTTCAAAGCTTTATTTTACCAAAGAAAAAATTACCTTAATTTTAGATTTGTGTTCATTGAAAATTTTGTTGAAAATTTGATTCAAAGAAGAGTCCAAACTGGTTAATTGATCCCAATAGAACTCATTAACATCATACATTTTGCTTTTAATTTGAATATAAGGTGCATAAATCAGCCCACCAACTCGGCCATCAGCATATTTTACACTTAAGTTATTTTTCAATCGTGTGGCAAAATATTCACTCAAGACGCTTATGTTCAATGTGGCAGACATGAGCACCACTTTGGCATCAAGTCGGCCATAGCTTTTCAATTTAACCAACAGCATGACAAAATCGGTATCCAAGTCTCTCTCGTGCACTTCATCAAGCAATATATGAGTATAAGTAGAATTAAAGTTGTCATCAGCACTAGGTCCAATCAGCTTTTGTAAAAGGACACCAGTGGTGCAATAAGTAATACGAGTATCTTCGGATATCTTTGATCTATCAAGTCCAATCTGATATCCACAAAAGCTGCCGTGATTCCAGCTTCGCTCATTGCAAACTCTTCTGGAAATGCTAATGGCTGCTATACGCCTTGGCTGAGTCACTATTATATTACAATACTTTTTCGCTGCCATGTAGTGGTCCAATATGTACTGAGGTATTTGGGTGGTTTTGCCACATCCAGTGCCTCCCTGAACAATACAAAACTGTGTACCACTTTGATTATTTTCTATCAAGTCTATTATTTCATCTTTTCTCTCAGTGATGGGCAATTTGGTATCATAGTCGTGTCTGATTTTGTAAATCTTTATAATTTCTTCCAGTCTATTCTGTCTTTCTTCATTTTCGGTGAAAGTTTTTTCCAATTCTTGACTTTGGTCAAATATTCTATTTACTTTAAGGCTTAGATTGTTGTTCAAGTCTGACAAAAGTTCTTCCTCTTCTTCATCAATGTTGAAGCGTTCAATACATTTGACTTGGTTTAGGATGGCGTTTTTTTTGGTTGTAGAAGTGCTCATTGCGGACACTGACTCGATCTGGGACATGCCCGAGCCAACAACTGAGCTCATCTCGTCGCGTATCACCGACCCAACTTGGCTCTGACCATCTCCTTGCTCATAATATTTGTTTTCAAAAGTCTGTCTTATTTTAGCATACTCAAAATTGTTGGTATTTTCATGTGAAATAGAGAATGGTAGATAGTGATCTGGCTTGAACTGAAAATCAACTTTTTTCTGACTTGTACCAGAAGCAAGAGAGTCATTTGAATCTCTGGATTTGATTCCAAGACCTCCAGTCGCTGATTTAATGTTCAGCAGATTGGTTTTTTTGAGTTCATGAGGCTTTCTGGAACTTAGAGGATTCAGGAAATCGTCGATCATTTCCAATGTGACATCGCTGTACAACATTGATGATTGACCATGTGAAAAAGATGAATTTGGTGACTGGTCATTATTTTCTGTAAAAAGAGAGGCTCTAGAACTCGTTTGAAACGAGTTCTTGTTCAGACGATTCATATTTTTTTCTTTAAATTATTTTTCTCTAAGTTAATGAATTAAAAAAATAGCATGCTTAGTTTTTTTTTTAAATTAGTATCTGAATCAGCTAACCTACAGAGAATCAGTATTTATTGTCTTATGTCTTATAGAAATTTATTTTTTTGAATTGGTTTCTATCTATTTAAAATAAAATTTTTATATAGATTAATAACATTATATGACTATATTAAATTTTATTTAGATATAACATATATTAATAGATAGCTTTGAATGTACTCTACAAGATAACATTGTTGGTACCATATTACTTTGATATCTTTCCAAACTTGAGCGCCCATAAAATTAATCAAAGTGTGTGATGACTTTGGTAATCCATATGCATGCCCTAAAACTCAACTTTGGGATTTTTTGTTGTTTTTTGTACCAGAAGACTTGCTCTTAAAGATAATGATTTTTATCTATGAACCCCATATTTGGTTGCAATTTTAACTAGCAATAACATGTTCATTTTTATCAAAAATTGATACTTTGATAATATGCTGTGATGCGGACCATGTTTTGATTTCAATTTAACCAATTTTTTATGAAAGTGGATACAATTTTATCAAAAGTAGGTAAATATATAAGTAAATAATAAATTCCTTTAAGAATAGATGCACCTGAAACAGTTACAAGAAATCGAGTTAGGATAGCTGCTGAATGGTTACGACCAAAGTAGCAAACTGGTTTAAATAGAGTATCATCTTCTTTTATTTGTAAGACCGGGGTAAAGGGGGGTTACAATAAGGTTGTCAGAATTAAAAAACTTTTGGAACTTGATTCAGGTGCATCTATTTTTAAAGTACAATTTGGACATGTTTTTCTGGATCATGAAATTCAGAGATATCTATTGATGTATAATAAAGCTTATAAGATGAACATAAAATTTTTTGAAAAATTCTTTATTTTCTAATCACCGGTATCCTTTTAAAATTTCAAATATTTTTTTCAAAATGAATCAAATCTAAGAGAATATCAGTAAATTATCTTCTTAGAAAATAATAGAGTTTAAAATCATAAGAATTAAGTGCTTAATGATCAAAAATTATTTCTTCGAAATTTGGTAAAAGTCCATGAATTCCATGAGCTATCTTTAATTTAATCCATCTAAAGAATTTATAAACACAATAAATAGCTACCTGATAACAGTTTCATAAACATAAATGGCTGGCCAAATGGGAAATTTTATTTAAAAAAATGATATAATATAAATAACAAAATTAAAATCTTATAGTTTATAAAAACTTTTATCTATTTTTTGAAAATATTTGTCGAATGACCAATTAAAAATTGGATATTCTAAATAAGGTCTTACAAGCGAGGTTCAAAGAGGAATTATTTTCTCCTTATCTAGGTAAGAAAAAGAGATTGGATTTTTCCTTAAATTTTATTTGCTTTTGATACTGGCGCACTTTTCTCTCCATTTGACCTTATTGGAAATAAATATGCCAAGATATCTTCTAGAGTTTCCTACAGAAAAAAGATCTGATTTTACTGTCTCAAATAATAAATGGGCTTTGGTTCTTTTCTTTTTGTCTTGATTATATTTTCATTTATGACAGAGATGCCAAATCTTGACGGGAATAACAAAAACTGTTTTTTTAGGTTGTACAATTATAATGCATCTATCTCTGGAAACGTTTCTTTAGTCAATGCTTTAGGCTTATACATTAAAAGGGCTTTAAGCTTTTACACCAGTTGTTTCTTATGACCAGAAAAAAATATCAGTTCGTCAAGTAAGAAATATAGTTTCAGAAATGTTTGCACCAATTCAACAACAAGAGATGAAATTATATCAAAGCACACCCCAAAAATGGCAAGGCTCTTTTAAATTCTAGCCAAAATGGTGTTATTACTGTTTGGGATAAAACTTATAAATTCATTCAAAAGTCATCATCGCAGAATTTCGTGAAGCAAACTTTTTCAGAACATAAGAAACGGTGTTTATTGAAATTTATGAATATTTGTGCGACTGATGGAATTTTAACCTTTCCAATGGAAAAACTAACGATGCGAGCATAACAAAGCATATTTTTAAAAAGACAAATAATGTTGACAATTGGTTTTTGCCAGAATATTTATTTGCTTTCGATCATGGTTTTCGTGACTCATTAGAATTTTTAAAAAATAAAAATGATAATGTCAATAAATTCATAAAATAAATTACAAACTTAGTATGTTTACAATGAGTGTTATAATCTAGATATCAAAACAATTGATTGTGACTCAAAATTTTTTTGATATAAAATTAAAATAATAAAAAAATTTTCTCATAAACAAATCAATTTTTGTTTTGAATAGACCTTAGTGCTAAAGAGTTTTATATTTGTGGGGAGCTAATAATATCATTCATAACTTCTGTCTCAATGTTTATCTTTAGCAAAAATCGCAGAATTACAAAAAATAGCCTTGATTAATAGCCTTGAAAAAATAGACAATTTAATTATTAAATTACCAAGGCCTTAGTAATATTATTCTATTTTTTATTTTTCCCTAAACACCTGATGGAAAAAAAATCAAAAATTTTCATTTACATCTTTAGCAGTATTGAAGAAAGTAATCTACAATCAAATGTTGTATTGAGTGAAGAAAATCTTTAATTATTGGTATCAAGAACTGATAAGATTAAAATTGAGGAATAATTATTTCTGAGCTGACTAGGAATATAATTCCTGTAATTTTATATTATGGCTCATTTTTATCAGAATAAAATTTTTACAAAATGATGTATCGAAGTAGTATTGGAATTGCAATGACCAGTAGTGACAGAGTAGGAATCAAGCTATCAGTCGTTCCTGGGGATGGAACTTGCCAAAAAGTACAAAAAAGATCTTTAGCTTTAAACTGTTTGGTAGCAAATATTCACAAATTTTTTTAATTTTTTGTTAACTTACTTATTTATTTTTTTTTAATAAATATACAGCTTTTGAGATTTGGTAATATTCTAAAAAATTGAAATGTTTCAAAGTGCTTTTGGTGGTGTCCTGCGTGCCGCGGTCAGTTCGGCATTTAGAACATGTTCCAGTATGATAAGCCAACCTGCCTTTAGCACACTATCATTAGCAGGTTTAAAGCAGCCCATGCTTCTTAAAAATCCATTGACAAACCGATCTAGCTTGTTAAAGCAAATTGAATCGAATCAATCGATCCAAGTGAGACATAATTGGGGCTATAAAGGCCGTATGATGCTAAAAGACATCAAAAGACGCGAATTGCTGAGAAAATATGCGCCAGTGCGAATCCGCTTGCAAACACTGCGTTCAAACACCATTCTTCCAAAGGCGTTTAGAAAGGCTGCTGAGGAACAACTTCAAAAATTGACCAGACATTCAACCATCTCATTTATAAACAACCGATGTCAATTTACTTCAAAAGCCGCCAGTTGTCTTAATAGGTGGAGATTGTCAAGACATGTGTGGAGAGATTTAGCTGATTATAACCAAATGTCCGGGGTTACAAGAGCTGTTTGGGGAACCCCAACAAGAAATGCTGTTCATTTTACGTTCAAAAAAGCAAGAAATAATTGGTTCAATTACGATGGTTATAGAGATATTTCTTTCATTGACCGAAATGGTCAAACTCATAAATATAGATTCAAACTTAATTAATTGAATAAATCTTTTTTAAAATTTAAATAAAACCTTTGTCTTTTTGTGTTTATTTCATCGATAATATCTATATTTTAAGAAAAATTATCAATTTTTAACTTTGGTATACCATGGAAACTTAAATAACTCAAAAACAAAATAATAAATTAAAATTTTTCTTTTTTTTTCTATTAAAAAATAAAATTAATGTTTTTGTTTAATTTAATGACCAAGCAAAAGCTATTCTATGGGGACTGTTTGGCCAGGACTAAGCTTTTTTACCAAACTCGTGACCGCCATTTTTATTGCTTCGATGATCATCCATTTGACCACTATGGAAAGTTTTTGCCTGAGCTTGACTTTGACCGAGTTCTAAATGTTAAAAAAATCAATCTAATAAACAAAAATAATGATTTTAAAATTGTCCATTTTGACAGATATGAAAAAGTTAAAATTTATAAAGAAAAAAAACTGACTTTAGTTAAACAAAAGATATCGCAGAGGCAAAAATTTATTCCAAATTATAAAATCCACCCAGAAAGCAACAAATTAAGCACTTCTATAGAAAAAATTACCAAAGTGTCATTTGGCAAACCAAAAGCAGATCAAGTATCGCAGATTAAAAAGGATAATCAAGAATTAATGGATAAAAATTCTTATTTAGAACTTAGAGACCAAAATAATGACTCTAATAATTTAGAACAGGAGGAAAGAATTAGAAGAAATATATCCGGAAATAATCTAAATATTAAAGTCTCATTAGAATCAATTCAAAGCTCTGATTTAAGAAATAACTCTGTAGAATTTCTAAAAAATAACAATGGATTAGATAAGGAATTAGAAGAATTTGATCAGAAAGAATTTCTTTTTGGACTGCATGAGTCCAATTTAAACTCAGTACCAAGTTCTTTAGATTTCAAAAAATCTTCGGTTGATTTATTTTTTGATGCCAATGACCAGCAGCCTAATGAAGATTCTTTATCAGGTCCTTTTATGGACAACCCAGAAAAAGCAATCAATGATGAGATTAAACCAAAAACTTCTCTTAAGTCTATTCACACAATTAAAATAAAAAATTCAAAAAATTTTATTTTTAATTTGGAAAATGGTGATAATGAATTGAGTCAAGAGTTCAAAAAACAATCATCTGTTTCTAAAAATTCAATTAGTCAATCCAATACTGAGATTTGTGTCTCTTCTGATAAAATAGGATCGATTGACTTGGTAAAGGCTGATTCGAAAAGAAAAATATTCATTAAAAAAAGTTTAGAATATTTAAATAAAGAATTAAATTTGACAATAGATAATGAACAAAATGTATCAGTGAATGGTTTTGAAAATGAGAATCAAAATATTGTGGTTGAAGTTTCGGATAGAAAAAAAACCTTATCCAAATCTGAAATACAAAAATCTAAAATTTCTATCCTTAAACCAGCTTTACATGAAGCGATTATAAAAAATACTGTCACCATGTCAGAAAAAAAGAAAAGAAGTCTTGGTAAACTGATTAAAACTCTTGATAAAAACAAGGAGTTAATTGAAGATTTGACTTATCAATCTAAAAATGAAAAAAAACTGGGTCTTAGCTTAAAAAAAACTGAAAATGAAGATACTGATGTCCAAGTTGGTTCTGAGCCGAAGTTACAAATTTTAAAAAAAGAGACAGTGATTGAAAAAAAATCAAAATTTGAATTTGATAAAAATTTAATTCTTGATTTAAAATCAAATCAAGAAAATGAAATAAAAAATTCGATTTCAAAATTAGTTATTAGCAAAGATTTGAGTAACGATTTGAGTAAAAGTGGTCAAGACGAAGATGGTCAAAGCAAAAGAGATGTAAAATCTAAGAAAAGTGCTATCAAAGCAGAAACCAACATATCCAATAGGTTTTTTCCAAAAATTTTTTCATCAAATTTTGACTTGAATATTACCAGAGCGTTCACCTTTAGCTATTTTAATTTACCAAGGCAATATTATAATCTGAACAGAAAAATTTTACTTTTTAAACAAAATTACGATTTAATAAAGCGTTTTGTAACAAAAGATAGGTCTAGTAAGACAACTAATGCTGACTTATTTAAAACAGATGAGCAACAGATAAAATTTTTCGAAGAATTCTTTGAAAAATTGAATCCATTGAAAGAAAAGATGAATCCTATCAAAATAGAAGCAGAGACAATTAATCGCCTAAATATGATGCTTGACGATGTATTGAAAAATCTTAATATTTTTGATGAATCTTTTGTTTATGGAGAATTTTGTTTAGCTGATAACATAATCACCAAAAGTCTTGCCATGGTAAAATAAATCAAAATGAATGAAGAGATACTTTTTAAAATGAATTTACTTTTTCAAATAAATAATATAAATATAAAGGCGAATTAAAAAATTTAAAGTTTTTATTAATTAAATTTAAAAGAATTCAAAATATTTTCACTCCTTGATCTTTATTTATTTACCAAAACGAAATTGGATTTTTTTCTTGTAGAATATTAAAATTTAAGGATACTTAAAGATGGATTCATCCACCAAATATTATTTTCAAATAGATTCTCTTCTAATGTCAACCGATAATATACTTCACGCAGTTTAATAAATAATCTACATAGGTGTTTTTCAATTAAAGGTATTGAAATACATCAGGATCAGTATAAATTTGTTTATGCCGACGATAAATTTATTGATTTTGATTATTTTTTCTAGATAATAATTTACCCAACTAAAAAACTTGTATAAATGATTTTAAACACAATTTCAAAATCTTGGATCTAGTTAAACAAGCCATGACTCTAAGATTAATGTTTTAGGCTTTTTTTTTAAATCAAAAATAACAAGAAGAAAATAAGTTATTCATTTAATTGTTTATTTCAAAATTTTAAAATGAATTTTCTAATAATTTTTCCAATTTTTCTGGCTAGCTTGGTTGTTTCAAAAAGTAAAACTTATTTTGTTTAATTTGGTCCAAGTTAGTTTACTCTTAAAATTTATATCAAAAAAGGTGACCAATATTTCAAGACAAGCAGCGGCATTGGTTATTCATACTTTGAATCCTTAACACAATCAATTAAGACCTTTGGAACAGATAGGCGTCTCAAATGCTTTTCTCATTGTACCAAAAACAGTGATTGCAAAAATGTTTATTTCCAGAATGGCAATTGTACTTTATACAGCTCAATAATCTTTAATCAAAGCTTTTTCAATGGATATTTTTGGTATAAAATGGAAAACAATGCTGGTGGTATTTGAAATTTTAAATCATTGTTTTTAATATTAAAATAATTTTCTTTACCAAAAGCAACAAGTTATTATCCAGGACTGGCAAGAAAATACTCATTGAATTCTCTGTATAAATCTGGATTTAAAACAGTATATGAAAGTGAATATTCATCCTGCACCAGAACAGATGATTTAATTAATGTTAAAAATCAATGCAATAGTACTTCAATATTGTGTGTTGGTGGAGGAGCTGTAAATTCAGATGTATTGGAACTGGTAGCATGTGCCAATTGCTATTCTGTACTCACTGAAACAACTCGTAACAATCCAGTACATATTGGTTCAGCCTATTGGTATTTTGTTTCTGATAATAGCTTTGGATTTTCTCCAAACTCGACAATAACTCAAAATTCTGCAGACATTTTTGATATAACAGATCCTTGGCGTCTTTCTTGGCATTTAGACAATTATTATGGATGGCGACTGGGGAATATTACTTCAGAAAACACTAATGGTTATAAAAAATATATGTTTTTAAAGAATTTTTAAAAAATCAATTAAAAACGATTTATAAAGCAAAACATGTAGATTTTGGAGATTTTGAGCCCAAAATTTTTTCTCAAATTTTTAAAATAAAATCTTTTATTGTCTAAATTTTATTAATTTCAAATGATACATAACGCATGTATCAGTTTTATATAATGGATTGATCTAAGGGATGAAAAGATATATAGGTTCAAAAATAGATATTCTATTTAGGAAAGCTATTTTATTCTAATGATTGTGTTTTTTCGAATAAAAGCAAAAATAAAGGAGGAAAAATTTAAGACTATTATGTTTTCCAAAGGAAATTTTTTTGGTTTAGTACCTAAAATTAGATTATTATTATTTTTAGACTAATTCATTGAAAAATAAGATTAAACCCCGTTTTTGAATTTCCTTTTTCTCTTATTTTATTAATGACTAGATGAGTAATTTTTTTTTAAGACCAATTAAGTTTTGATCTTTTCAAAATTAAAAATTTTATGTGAAAAATTAGTTCAGTTGCACAAAAATATAGATAAATATCGTCAAAAGCATTCATTTCAATTGCTAATTCAATTTTTTTTCATTTCCAACTAGCATTAGATTTATAGTTTACGTAGGTTTAAAAATACATAACATTTATCACATTTAAGTTATATCCTATAAAATCAAAATTTAAGATATTTTCAATTTGGATAAAATTGGTTTTGAATTTAAATGTAATTTTTTTTAAACAAAAATTTAATTAAAATTTATTTACTTGCTACTGAAAGAAAATTTTGATTAAAAATGTCAATTCTTGACGAACAGAAGATTATTAGTTTTGGCAAATTTTTATTTATTTGTCAAGTAACCTTATGTTATTTCTTTTCAACATAATCTTTAATTAAAGCTCAACAAATTTCCTAGATATTATGTAAATTATAATTAGATAAAAAATAGCTAAATAAATTTCAAAGGAAAAGGACTAGGAAAAGTTCACTTTTTTTCAAGTATTAGTTAGATAATGAATAATGAAAAAATTGTTTATTACTAACTGGCGCATTTACTGATAATAGAGCTAATTTTTGTTTATTTGAAAAATTTGTTTATTAAACATTAAATTTTTATTATTTAATTGCTATTGTAAAAGTTTCCTCGAATATTATTTTATGATTTATTTTTCTTGATTAATTCTGCTTAAATGGATTTGCACATAAATTTCAGGATAAATTAAACTTAATAAAATTAAGCCTGGTAAGCAATATAATTATTAAATTAAATAGTTCAGTTAGAAAATAATAATTTGAGTAGTTACTAGTTAATTTTAATTTTTTTTTTATTAAAATATTTTAGAGATTGTTAAATAGATATCTTAAAATATTTTGTTTTCAAAACAAGTGCTATCACATCAAATTTCATTTTGGAACCTACTTGATTACTTTTTGAATTTTAAATTTAATCGCCTCTTAAGCCATCAAAATTAATATCAAATTTTGATTATAAATAAATGTAAATATTTCTTCATTTTAACTGATTAAAATATATTTTTTATTTATTCTATCTAAACGCATTATTGTTATATCAACACCCTTGAAATGTTCATCTCATTCATAAAAAAGATCTAAAAAGCGATAAAACTCATCTAAATTTTATCTAAAAATTTATTATTTCCTCTAATCAGTCTAAAATGCTTTTGCTTATATTACTCATTGGTTTGTTCAGTTCTGCCAGACCTGAATGCAACGATCTGTGCTCGGACAATACCAAAATCTATCCGAAAAATTGCTTTTGTACCGAATGTGACTTATATTCGGACTGTTGCCGCGATGAACAAAAGCCTACCACCAATGAGCTGAGCAGCAAGTACTCATGTAACGCCAAAATAGACAGTTTTTATATTTATACCATTGGAAACTGTGACCAGGCTTTCACTGACGAACAAACTAGGAAAAATTGTGAAACGCCTGATCCGGACTTTATTTTCCAACTTCCGGTTTACACCAACAAGAATTTTTACAGAAATGTTTTCTGTGCCAAGTGTAATTTGCACACTCTAAACATTACCGACTTGACCATGTTCGAGATAAGCTACAATTTGACAAAGCCCTCATTCGAACTTAATGACACTGTGCTGAAAAACATTTTGTCAGGTCAAGAAAAAGATTTTGATTTGAATATTAAAGCACCTAGTCACATACCAGCTCCACGTAAATGCTTACCAACTATTCAAACATGTCCAAACAATTTCACAAACCAGTCAATAATTGACAGCTGTCACTCATTTACAGCCATCAGGTACGATTTGGATGGAAATGCTTACAGAAATGAGTACTGTGGTGTCTGTAATGACGTCTTTGATTTAAATTGCTATCTTATTTTCAAGAGAAAATTGTACTTGACAAGTCTTCAGTTGTTGTTCGACTTGACCGATCTGAGCAATGAGGTGGTCATAAAGTATGATGTTCAGATCAATCGACAATCAGCATTCAATCAATCAATACATGTGAGCAAAAGATCAGGGTTTAATGACGTCTGTAACACGGAACTTGTTCAGGACAGGATTAAAAAATATCTGACCATTTGCGGAAATACAATTTCTATAATAAGTCTTTTTTTCTTGCTACTATTTTACTTTAGGAACAAAGTTTTGAGAAATTTTGCCGGAAAAATTCTAATTAATCTTAGCATTTCATTGCTTTTGTCGCAGCTATTTTTCATGATATCGGTCTATTTTACCGAGTCTTATATGGAAAAACAAAACACCCATAAAACATGTGATATACCAGACATAAAAAATGTATTCAACAGCAGTTCAGATCTTCTAAAAGCCATTGGAAACATATTTCCATGCTATCTAATGAGTTTGCTGACCCATTATTTCTATTTGACATTTTTCATTTGGTCCAACATCATGGCCTTTGACTTGTTCAAAATGTTCACCAATTCGTCAAGAATATCTGCCAGCAGCGGAACCAATTTGTTCATTAAGTATTCAATGTTTTCTTGGCTCACACCACTTTTATTTATCCTAATACTTAATTTGAAAAATCAAAATAGCCTGACCTATGGCTTCAAGCTTTGCTTCATTTCATCCAGCTTGGATCTTTTGCTTTTTTTTATTCTGCCAATTTGTGTAATTCTAATTCTAAACACCATTTTTATGGTTGTTAGCGTTCGATCTATTAAAAAAATAGATAAAATAAGCAAGAAGTATTTAAAAAATGAGATGTCAACCGTATCCAAAGATGGTAAGCAAGAAAAAAGTGCTAACACTGCCCAGAATGAGAATGCTAACCAAAGACTAATTTTATTTGCGAAAATTTTCATCCTAACTGGTTTGACTTGGACCATTGGTATTGTGAGCTCATTGACAAACGATAAATATTCATTTATTTGGTATGTGTATATTGTGTTGAATTCTTTCCAAGGCTTATTCATATTTTGTTCGTATGCGTTTAATCGTAATCCCAGATCCAATCTAAGATCAAGTATGCTCCGCACAGTGACCAGCATATTGTCAAAAAGGAGCTCAACTAAAAATTCTTCATCAACTCAACAAACAGATAGCTAAAACTATTTTATATTGTATTTATTAAATTTTTTTTTATTTTTAGTAATTTATTTATAGAAAACTAGTCAATAAAATTTGAATTGATACTTTTATTGATAAATATTAATTTTATAAATAGATAATAGATATTGAACTCAAGGTATTTATTTGGATTATATTTGGATTATTTATGGATCCACTGAGATAATATGAATTTAAATTTTATTTTAGTGTCTATAAATAAAATTCACTCAATGTTTCCTTTAAATAAAAAAAATTTACAAAAGACTATTTGGTTTCATATTAAGATTAAAAATCAATTTTTTTTATTATGTTGTCTGGTTTCAAAATCAAAGATTGTATTTTTCGATAAAAAAAAATATATTTTTATCAAATTTCATTAAATTTTTTTATGAAAAATGTTAAATCTCTTAAGGTTTATTAAAAATTGTTTAAATATTGTCAATCAAAAATCGAAATATTTTTCATAAAAATCCTTGCTTATTTTTTTTAATAAACTTTTTGAAAATAATAAAAAAGATTTGTTTTAAACTCTAAAATAAATCTAAGATAATTTTCCTATATATAAATAAAAAATAGTAAATTTAAAAGAGTTACTTTTTTTAATTTTTAAACTCATTAAGTTAAAATGAGCCTTTTGGTTTAAATTTTTTGCAAATTTTTGTTTGATAAAAATTTTATCAATATTTTCGAGATGAATTTAAAATTTGACTGATTAGCTATGGATAATTAAAAATTAAATTGTTGAGTCACAACTCTCGGAATAATTTTGATTTTGTCATTTAATAATTGCATCATTTTTAAATTTAATTTGGTACAAAATTCTTTATCTAGTATACAAAAATATAATTCACAAAAACTTTTATCTGTATTAATTATTAAAAAATATATGCTTTCTTATCACGCTCATATTTTTTCATATAGAGATATTTTTTATGAAGTTAATAAGATTAATTTAAACAACTCTGAGAGCTCTTATTCGAATCTTAACAACACTGTAAATTCTATTATTAGTTTATTAGATTCTACAAATTAATGGTTAAGCCCAATTTTTTGGTTAATAATTCCGACTAAATTAATTAGATTTTTATTCAGAAGGTGCTCATTATCGTCTTTATTTTCGTTTATAAGTCCATAATAAACGATTTTGTCTCAGATTTTTGGATTCAAATCTTTTCCTCATCAGTAAAAACTCTTGCATGCCTGACCGCTTCATCCAATGTTTCTACATTCTTGCTTTCCAATTCTGCTCTTACTCTTGGGTCAAGTGCCTCCAGAAAGAACCAAACTAATTCGAACTCATCTACCTTATCTCTTTTGTTCGCAATTGATTGGAATTTCATTAAATTATCCTAGAAATTTCATCTTTGAAATCGTCTAAAAACATTAAATTCATTCATTTTTCAAAAAAAAAAAATAAGCACGCAGCTATGCCTACAGAAACCGAGGAATCTCGCACTTTTAACAATGTGGTAGAAAATATAAAAAAATGTTTTCCCTCATCTTGGCAGCCAGAGTTGAAGAAAAACCTAGGCGAGTTTTTCACCACCATTTGTGTCCAGGTCAACGCATTAAGGTCCGAACTGAGTAAAGCAAAAGCAGAGATTGACACGCTAAAAAAGGAAAAGAAATCGTTCAGGAGCTTGTTCCAAACATCAACCAATGTAACAAATGAAGAAAAACAGGAAGCTAAAGTCCAAAAGGCCAATGTATTGTCAATCTTCACAGATGAAATCAAGGAGCAAGAAAGAGTAAGTAAAAACATTAACATTAGAGGGGTTGAAGTGTACAAAGGTGAGAGTAGGGAAGTGTCACAAAAAGAAGAAGAGAAAGTAGAGAACATCCTCGATGCAATGGGTATCAGGGACCTGAACATCAAGAGCAAAACCCGTAGAATCACTAAATTTGACAAAAGAAGTAGTACAAGAGTCCCAGTGGACATAATCCATGTCTAACTAAATAATAAAGAGGAGCAACAGAGAGTATTGGAAGCCTCAAGGAAACTGGTTAAGAGCCAGGAGTTCAAGGACATATTCATTAACAGAGAGCTAACAGTGAATGAAAGTCAGAGAGAATATCAACTGAGACAGGAAAAAAGAGAGCGCACATCTAAGCTGGCATGGGTGGCGAGCGACGGCAGACGATTTGGATATAATGGTAAATCAGTGTTCACATGGTGCATAAAATTCATCAACGGTCGCAGACAAGTCTCTGAATTCTGGCACAATCCGGAGGAAAGCGAGAGGATCAGAAGAGGAGCAACGAAGTCACCTAATCCAGAAGGGAGTACAGGTGGTAATGTAGACTGAAATAGTAAGAATCCTCGTGAAATGCCTGTGACACTGTTATCGGAACGGGGCCGATCATCTGTGGGTGTGAACCAACAGAGCCATCATCAGCTGGTTTCAGAGTTGTTAACAATTGATTTTTAAATTCTTCCCACGTTACTAATTCATTTAGCCTATTCTATTAGCCTACTTCTAATAATTCCTTGGTTCCTAGCCTCTGTTTCCACTAAGTATACCCATTCATCCACTTTATCTCTATCGTTTCCATATAATTTTGGTACATCGTCGACTTTAAAATTTGTGATTCGTGTTTCCCTAAGTCCGAATCCTAAATTTCCTTGTACATCATCTTGTATTAATGTATTCGATGAAGTGGCTATATCCTGAAGGTTGCTTCTTGCTGTTCCTTCAATCAGTTTTGATTGCTTCGCATCCTTTATTTTATCTTCTTCAATTTGTGTCTTTTTAATTCTGGCAATTAGCTCAGCTCTCTTGTAAAGTAGTCCTATAAGCGCTTTCTTAGGTTTTTCAGAATTTTGAACATTTTGAAGCCATACCATTTGTTCGGCTTCTGTACCGCTTTCTAATTCAGCGTCGACATTTAAGCGCTGAAATTAATTTTCGAAAGATCCATTCTGTGTCTTTATCAAGTGTACTAGCTGCTGTACACTAAGTTTTTCAAGGTAATCCATTGAAATAGGAACCATAAAAAATATCATCTTTTTATCGCTGCTACCAATTGTAACCGGTTTATAATAAAACAATGTTTAATCTTTAAAAGCTTTAATTAAATAAATGAACGTTCTGAAGTTCTAAGAATCGAATTCTTATTTATACGTAAATGGTCGTGCTATTAACACGAGCCTATAATTAAGTCAAGATGTGAGCTGAGTGGTAAATGTATTTGTCTTACTTCTGAGATACATGACAAGTATAATTCTCACTTATCTTTGTGCATCAGTTAATAAGCTGATGAATAAGTGATAATTCAAGGTAACAAGCTTTTTGAGGAACATAGGGTAATTTCTTTTGATTTCTACTCAAATCGTTCCATTGCCTTCACTTTCGCTTCTCTCCATGTTTTTGTGATGGTTGACATCCATGTAATTGTTGGTATTTCTACCTTTCTTTGCCCTTGCAATGTTCATTCATTATTCTTGATATTGATACATTGGTTCTTTGTCTCTGACTTCGTTCTTCTGTATAGCTCATCATTTGACAATGTTTAAGGCTAATGTATCTCAAGAATCCTTTTTAGGCTTCCAGTGTGGAAGGTGTTCAGGCTTTTTCTATCTAACTTGGACACTCCCCACCATTTACTTCATAAATGTTAACCAAGTTCTGCGTTTTCATATACATGTCCAATTCTCTGTTAACTTTTTGCACCAAATCATCTGCAAAGTCAAGTCTTTTAGCTTTGTTGTTAAATTCCACCGTATAACCCTCGGGATTGAGGTAGATTTCCTCATGACATAATCTATCACAATTACCAAAAGTGTCGGAGGGAGAAAACATCCCTGTCTAACTCCTGTACACACAAGCTTAGGCTAAATTGGAAGTTTTCATATAGAGTTTTATAATGTTAATAATCTTCTGTGGTATATCATAAGTTAAAAGTATGGCCCAAAGTGCTTTCTTGAAGTCGACAAAGTTTAGGATTAATGAGCTATTCCGTTCCAGAATTTTTTCTATGATATTTCTCATTGCAAATATCTGGTCAATGCATCCTGGTTTTTTTTATCCAAGTATTATTATAAGCGTCCAAAGCACCTCTAATGCTAACCAAAATTATTCCGGAGAACGCCTTGCTTGCTTTTAGCAGCAGTGTTTAGATTTAAAAAAAATTGATGTACTATTCTACGGATCCACATACGGAGAAACGAAGA